>RJWT010000038.1:34418-116696 GCA_004365215.1 Cuniculus paca
GAGAGAGAGAGAGAGAGAGAGAGAGAGAGAGAGAGAAATTGAGAGAGAGAGAGAGAGAGAGAGAGAGAGAGAGAGAGAGAGAAAGGATCTGTCCTAAATTCTACATTTCTTATATGAATTGCCCAGGGAAAAAATCTTTTTTTTTTCTTTCACACTGGTTTATGGTGTTACTACTGCTTCATAGTTCAGGTCTTTTATTTCACATTTCACTGAGTATGTGGCAGATTTCACATATGATAAGAGAAACATCTTATATGAGTCTGTTAGAAAATAAAACTTTCCCAACATGTCAAGTATCAGACCCAAACGTCAGTAACACCATGTATCTCTTGTTATTTGCAAAATTATGCTAGGATTAAAATAAAAATTGTATATGCTACTGTTAAGCAAGTCCAGATGAAAGTTCTGCTTCTTCTCCACTGATTTTTAACAAGTTATGTAAACTGTTCTTTAATTCTACCAAGTATTTTGCTTTATTTAATGCATTATATAAAATATGACAAGAACTGTTGTGTTATTCTAGGCTATCTTGGACTATGGAATAACCATACCAAAGAAAATAAGTGTTCCTGTCTACGTTTCTCTTACTGTCTAAATGACAGTAAACACTACACTAGATCCCTAATTTTATTATGCATCAATAAAAGTGTGCATACTCATGAATAAACAGCAGTGATGCCTGCTTACATGGTTCAGTGTTGTCACACAGTAACTGTTCCTGGTTATAACTTTGTGGAGTTTGTCCTCATGTGTTCTACTCCTGTACTAATTAGTATGTAAGCTTTCACCGAGAGGACAGATTTGGAGTCTTTGGGCTCTAAGTTCAAAAACCTTGCTTTGTTTCCTAGGAGTGTAAAACCTGAGTCAATAATGAACTTCTTGGGTCAATTTGTGTTCTCCACTCCACCACAGGAACAAAAACTTAAAGAAAACCCTAGATCAAATATGAGGTGAAATACAGCATGAAACCAGACTTGGCATGAAAGCTCAACATGTTAGAGCTAGCTTAGTCATCAAAGACATCCTTCGGGATAATGGGTTTATTTTAATGGTCTGAGCCATAATCAACAAGATCATGGATTTTTTATTATTAACTTGCTAGTCAGAGTACAGTAGAAAGCCTGCCATTCTCCTAGTTGCTCTTCTATCAGACATCATTCATTAGTAACTTTCTTCTTACTGAGCTGAGGTGTGCTTACACATTCCTTTTGAACACTACACCCCCAAGTCAACTCTTCTAAGATATTTGTGATTGGTTTGTTTAGGAATAAGCAAGAACTAGACCCCAGAGCATAAATCATTGTCCAGAAAGTATGGATCTACTTGGGGTACTGCAAAAAAGTAGAAATGAGTGGCAAAAGTTTTGTATGGCAAAGTCAGATATTAGGCAATCAGCATTTTAATAGGAAGTAAGGGTTCATATAAAACCTGAGTGTACTATTTGTGGATTAGAAATGGTAAACCTGTGCTATTTGCATAAAATTATGCTGATAAATATTGTATTTTTTAAAAAAACTTCAAAAATCTTGCAGAATAGAAAAAATCTTTGTAAACCATATGCCCTATAAGGGGTTACAGTCTACATGAAATAAAGAATTTCTTCAGTTGAACAAAGATGAAAAAAACATTTCAAGTTAGAAATAAGCAAAGTAAATGAGTAGACAATTTTCCAAAGAAGATACATAAATTGTCAACAATTGTTAATACATCTTCTTATAAAGATGTATTAACATCACTAATCAGAAGATAGATGCAAATCAAAATAGACATATCCCCTCATATGCATTGGAATGATCACTATCAAGGGAAAATAGCAAGTGTTGCTGATAATGCAGAGAAATTGGAATCCTAGCACACTGTTAATGGATGAGTAAAATGGTGTAGTGATTATGAAAACCAATATAGATATGTCTCAAAAAATATTAAAATTACCATATAACCAAGCAATCCCACAATTGGGCATATATTCAAAAGAATATAAAATAGAATCTCCAAAATATAGTTGTATCCTAATGTTAATTAAGCATTAGTCACAATAAATAATACTCACCATTAGATAAATGGATAAGAAATATGTGGTATATATTTACAATGGAATGTGACATGGCCTTAGAAAAACAAGGAAATTCTATCACACACCACAACATGGATGAATCTCAGGAACATTGTTCTTAGCAAAATAAGTCAGTCACAAAAAGTCAAGTAATACATGGTTCTCCTCATTAAAACATATAAAGTAATCAAAAATCATAGAAAAAGAAAGTAGAAAGGTAGTTGCCATAGACTGAGGACAGGGGAAGGAGAATTAATATTTACAGAATGTGAAGTCTTAGTTTTGCAAGAAGAAAAAGCTCCTGCACAGTAATATGAGCACACTTACCATGCTAATTTTATTCTCAAAATGTTTTAAATGGCAAGATTAATGTTGTGCTTTTATCAAAGTAACAAAATATGATTCCACATAAAACTGCATTTAAGTCCCAAACTTATGAACATTTGCGTTGTGAACTTTCATAAATGGGAACTGACTTCACATTACGGACATCGTAAATGCAAATAAAACGTGGAAGTAGCTCATGTGTCTGCCTGACATTGTCACAGTGGTGCTGCTGCAGGCTTATTGCGTAGTACGATAGTGTACAGTGCAGTGCTCAGCCAGAGCCTAAGATGTCAAGAAGCAAAAGGAAAAGCAGTAAGGATGTGGAGTGGACTGCTAGAAAACCATATGCTTCGTATATTTTTGTCAAAAGTGTGTAAGATTCACTTTGTCGGACTTACAAATGAATCTGACCTGTGAATGTTCTCCTAGAAGGGAACTCATTCCTAAGTGAGGAACTTACAGTCCACAGAATTCTTAGTAATTATTTTTTTTAGCAAGTGTAAGAAAGGCCCTTCTTCCTATTTACATATACCCTCTTTTACTAAGACAAAGCATTGTAAAAGAAACATAACAATTTCTCCGTTTTCATTTTCAGGTGGCAGGGAATGTGTCCTAAACTGAATAAAGTGCTTCTTGACTAGTAGTAAAAGGGATGATCTGTTTATATTCCTGTAGTGAGTCTCAGTACAACTTCTCCTATGGAAAGAGATTTTGTTTTGTTCGTTTTTGTCTAGAAAGAGGTGGAGTCAACACCTTTCAGCTTTGCACCCAAGGTTAGAGTGTTAAATTTTAAGATTATATCAGTTTTCCATTTCTGGGGTTTGTGAACTACCTTATTTTCTTACCATCTGATAAAGAAAAAGATCAGTGAAATGAAAAAAAATAGGACAGCAAGTAACCTTTAAGTTAAGGATGCATCACTTCCTGTTGTAGTGTCAACACAGGCCACTGATTAAACAGAGATGACAAGGAACAGAGGTGAATCTCTAACCCTTCAAAGGTTAGTGTGTGATTTCTATAATGTTAGATAAGTTTAATCTGACATTATTTGGCAAAATTTTCAAATGCTTCCCAATATCCTATGGAACTTTCGAATTAGACAACCCATTAAGATTATTTAAAGCATTAAATGAAATATTTGAAATCACCATAGATGGCAAAGTAGAGTGACATCTCAGATTGTTCTGTATATCAATAGGGCTACTGGCAATATAGTACATAGTTATGCAGTTCTACAGCCACTTCTGTCTTTTATTTTACTTTTGTTTTTCAGTATTGGGGATCAAACTCACGACCTGACACTTGCCAGGTGAACGTTTGTGCCACTGAGCTATATCCCTGGCCGCTTATTTTTCATTTATACAAACATTACATGAACATCTTTATCAGAAAGTCCACTTTTAGCATTAATCAAGTCTCTTTCCATAGGCTTGATTTTCATTATCTAGCCTGAACGGGGCTCTTTGTCTCAGTATTTCTCTGAAAAATTGCTCCTATTGCACACTCTCTGTCTTTTTGCTATGGCTGAATTTAGAGCACAGCAATTGTAGAGGGCGTTGACAAAGCCATGCAGTGCGAATAAGTCCACTTATTCATAATGGCTATTCATCTCAAATTTTGAGTTGCATAAAAATTGTCAGAAGAACATGTTTAAATAGATTTCTGACGTACTCCCAAGACAACTTTGTCCCATAGGTCTAGGATAATCCTTGAGAATTTTTATTTCTAGCAAGTTATCAAGTAATGGCACTATTTCTGGTCTCATGAGTACATGTTGAGTATCACTTTAATATGACACTTGTTACAACTTGAGGAAACTTTTTGATAGGTTTTACAAGAAAAGCTTTTTCCTCAGATGCAGTCTTTCATATTTCAACTGGCAGCTGTATTTTTCAAGTAACAATAATTCTGTGGATGATTCACAGGAGTCAAGGATGACAGTTCAACATCATTTGCGTCTACTGGCAAGAATCACACTCTACACATAAAACGAGTGTAGTCTGATATCAGCTGCTATGCATCTTTAGAAACTCACATTATAATGGCACATATACAAATGCAGCATCCCTAATATTATCTCCCCTTAGTTGTAGCCATCTCATGGAGATGATATAATCTACAAACAAGTCCTTCAAGTACAATAGCTGCAGTCTCCATTACATTCTGCCTTTCATACTTGTCTTTCTGATTCTTAGAGAGCCTTTTCAGGATCCTTAGTATTACTGTTCTCAACACTGCTTCCTAAGAAAACAATGGTATTTCTAGTTCACTCTCCTTGAAAGCTCTGAAGGTAGCAATCTCTAAGGTACTAGACCAACCTGGGTTCCATGCTGAAGCAAGACAAAAAGCCTCTTCTCATTCTGTGCCAACATTTATCACCCTTGTCACACAGGAGCCATGGGCCACTTCTTTTTACACTCAGAATTTTATTAAACCACTTTAAAATAGTTTAAACATTTCTTGTCTATAAATCATTTAATGGTACATATTTAACCTCAGTACAAAGTGACAGATGGTAAACAAATTCTATTTATATTTCTCACTGTCTCTGTTCATAACCAATAATAGACATCTTTCTTCCCAATCACAAATCACACACTTCTATGCATACTGATGTGTAGAAATAATTAGAATCAACTATACTAGGATTTTCTGAAAACTAACTTAGCCAACTCAAAAGTTTCATTTGACATGTTTTTCCTACTTTCTTGCAAATAATTTGAAGTTACTAATCTAGCTGAGTAATAGTAGCAGATTGATTTGGAAGGGTACTAGTAAAGTACAGTAATAATATAGAGAGTGTGTACTGGAATTTATCTCTGCAATGAGGTCAATGTTTCGTCATGGTCATTTATGCCATTTTGAGACAATTTACTATTGGTGCCACTCAAATTGAGTAAAACAACTTCATACATGATTTTCATGGGTGAATAAATATGATACAGACTGACAAGTCCAAACACTCTTGCCATACAATTACTGGGATCCAGAAGGATTCACTGAAGTTCCTAAGGTTCCTTAGTTAAAACAAAATGTTTAGGTGAAGAGTTACTTTAGGCCTTTTGAGGAGAGACATGAATAACCTGGCACGAGTGTTCCTAATATAATTTTAAGTATAATGATGGGTTTTTTACTTTCATTTTATTATTCTTTATAACTTTTCTGTGTTTTTCAAATATTACATAGAATATTGCTATGTTTTAATGAGTTTCTCAATTCATGCTAACACTCATTTTCTCAGAAACCAAATTGCTGGGGCTTCCTTTTCTGGACTCTTTTCACTGGAACATACTAAATATTGAGTTTGTCAAGACAGTTGCATTGAATGTTCATTAATCCTTTTCTCAATTAATGGATTAGGTAACACATACTGCCATTTTTATCTTTTAACTCTTCTCTAGTTTATCTTTAAACCCCTCCATCATTTGCAATACTGAGTAAAGCTGTCATCATCTTTTGCTAAGATTACTAATATAGACCTTTAAATGTCTTCTTCCATACTTATTTCACTACAGCCTATCTACAACCAAAGATTTAGTAATGTAATCATTCATTTTAACTATGCTACTCTTAATTTGGTTTATGTTTCCTTTGTTATAGGATGAAGAGTCCACAGAATTAAATTTTACAGATGTCATTATTAGGCAACTTGAGAAGTTGAGAATATTTAAGAATATTCCTGATAAACAGGAATTAAGTTTTCAAAATATCATCATATCATATAGAAATAACTATCTTGAGCTTAGAATGAGAATAACTGAAGAATGTTTTTGGAGAATATAAAAGAATCACATGTTGAAAAGAAACCTAACCTGTACAATAAAAATTAATGTCCTAGAATCAATGAAAATCAATATTATGCAGATTACATTGATAAAAGAAATAGTGAGAAAACTACTTTTAGTAAAAATATTAAAGTGCCAACATTTTGTTTAATAATATTTGTCTTAAATACTTTTAAATATCAAATGTTCCATGTAATTCATCAACAATATCCATAATGAGAAGAGAAGCATTTTGATGGATTCAATGGAGTGAATACCTGGACAAGACAGGGAAAAAATGAAGATAATACTTTTGTCACATTTGAAAATCCTGGGCCTAGAATTATGATTGCCATTCCCATATAATATCCTTAAAAATCAAATAATTCCTTGATAGTCTGCGCAAACCTGCAAAACTCCTCTTTGCATGGTATCAGGAAGCAAGATAATCCTCATAACATTAAAGGAGATGTAAGAAAAACAATACACAAGAAAGTCAAATGACAAGGAAGGCAGAAGTTGATGAACTCCATTTATTTGGTTATTGATCTATTTTCTCTTGCTGGTAATGAAGCTAGGGTCTCATTCATGTTAAACTTGTGCTCTGCCACTGAGCTCTTCCTTTAGCCCTACTACCTTCACTAAAATTCAGTTTCTACAGATTCTGCTTGTCTTTTGTAGTTGAAAAAGACAGATAATAATATTGATATAACGTTTAAAAGGAGACAATCATCAATGGCTAAAAAGTAAGGTACAACAAATTTCTGTAATCTCTGAAAATGGAGTGAGGTAATTACTTTACCATCCAGAAAGGGAAGCCAGTCTTCGTCTAATGTTTTCTCCTCTCACTTGCCTGTTATTAATCTGTTTAAAAAGCTAATTCTATAAAGAAAATAATCAAATACTGTTGAATTCATGGAGAAGCAAGATTTTTAACAAGATAATTGTATTAGTTGTCTGTTGCTGTGCAATGAGTAAATGATCCTAATGCCTAGCATTTTGAAACAACAGGCATATATTTTCTCACATAGATTCTGTGAAGCAGGAATCTGAGTGTCTTAGTCCAGCAGGTGATTCTAGGTCAGGATACCTCATGTGGTTACAGCCAAGCATTTTCTAAAGACTTGCCTGGAGTTGGAGTTTACGCTTCAGTACATATTTTTGTAATCATTTTCAGGAAATCCAGTTTATCTTTCTCTTCTTGTGTTTTGGTATAAATAGCAAGAAAGAAACCAAATAACACTTTTCCCAGAAATCTGCTTGGCTATATCATACAGTTATTACAAATAGCAATGTGACTAAGCATTTCTTCCACTGCATAGCATAGGTTTCCTTTCCCACAAAACCTTGTTGAGAGCCTTATTAAGGACCATATGACTTCTAGAGGAACAGTTCCTTCAAGAGCAACAGGTAAACCAAAATATTAAACAAGTAAGGGTGAGAGCCATAGAGATGTTTGAAAAAAGAAAATTTCAGTTAGGGAAAGCAGAATTCAGAAATGTACCAATGCAGGTGGTTAAACACATTTATGAAATAGCACAAAGGTCACTACTGCTGGACAGGATGATTGACATATATGTGTCAGAGCAGAAGATAGGAGCTGTAGCTAGTCAGCAGACCCTCTAGGGACTTACAGACTGTTGCAAAGACACCAGCTTCTCTGTGGCTCTGGTAGATAAAAGTTAGAAGTACACAGTACAGTTTATACTATAAAGTTTTTTTTGCTATTTGTGTGAGAGAGGATGGCAACTGGTGGTAGTACACAGGTAGACCAGAAAGACAGGAAACTGAAAGAGGATAGTGTCCTAAGATTGGTTCATGACAAGACAGTATGGTATTGAGAAAGAGTAGAAAAATGAATCAATGGAACAGAAATAGAAAGCCCAGAATTTGATCCACAGATAGTAAGTTGGTTTTGAAAAATGATCAAAGACCTTAAAATGGAGGAAAGACAGTCTTTTCAACAAATTGTAGTGAAACACATGGACATTGATGGAAAACAATGAATCCATTTACAGACATTACCCCAAATGCAAAAATTAACCCAATATGGATCATACAACTGAATGAAAACTCAAAAAAAATAACATGAGAGAAAATTTGGATGACCCTGGATATGGCAATGGCATTTTAAATATAACACCCAGAGTATGATCCATTTAAAAAATTGATAAACTGACTTCATAAAAATTAGAATCTTTTTCTGTGAAGGACACTGTGAAGATAATGAAAAGACAAACATAGACCAGATGAACATATTTTCAAGAGTCATATCTGATAAGGGACCATTGTGCACAAAAAACGCTTAAATTTATTTTAAAAACTAACAATATGATTAAAAACTTAGACAAAAACATGAACAGAAATCTCATTGAAGATATACACCTGGCAAATATGTGTACTAAACATGCTCGACATCATATGTCATTAGGGATTGCAAATGACAACAATGAGGTTACACTACATATCTAATATAATATTCAAAATCCAAAACACTGAAAACACCAAAATGTGGAGTAATGGCAATAACTGTTTATGGTTTGTGGGAATCCAAAGTGAAATAACTACTTTGGAAGAGAGTTTAGAATTTTTTCACAAAACCGAAAGGCTTTTGAAGTGTGATCCAGAATTTATGCTTTTGGTAATTGAGCAAATAAGTTGAAGCTTATGTACATAAATTGCAATAACATACAAGCTTTATTAATAATTGCCAAAACTTACAAGTGACCAAGATAATTTTATGTGATGAATAGATAAATAAACTATGATTCATTCAGATAGGGGGATAATATTCAGCATAAAAAATAAGAGATCTTTCAATATATGAAAAGACATGAAAAAATAATGTTTATTACAAAATGAAAAATAGCCTAAAAGAAAAAGCTACATATTATAGGCTTCCAAAACTATAACATTCTAGAAGCAAGAAACTATGGAGGCAAGTGGTTGCCAGGGAATTGTGAAAAAGGAGGGGTGAATATGCAAATTATAATGTTATACATTGTCTTAGTTATTTTTCTTGTTGCTGGAACAAAATACCCAACACCCAAAGTTAAGAGAGGAACAGTTTATTTAGTTCACAGTTTGTAGACGTTTCAGCCCATAGTTAGCTGGCTTTAAGGCAGGGTGGCATGGCAGAGGGACAACTGTTCATGGAAACAGAAGAAAACATAAGCAACAAGAGCAAAAGGGGGAAACAACCCTCTTTCTATCCCCTTTTATTTTATTCAGACTGCTGGGATTAGGGCAGTAATAATCCAATCAGTGGAGTGATCCAGTAATCACTCACACTTAGTCACAGCATTGCACTATGAATTGATCACAACTATAGATTCAGCCACCTCCAAAATAGTCTATGACCTCATGAGGCTTTGAGGGGATATCTAGACACAAATCATAGCATGTATTAAATAATTAGTTTCAAAAATATAAATAATACTTTGTGATAAAATTGTTTATAAAATTTATATAGTAGAAATAATGTAAATCTTTCACAATTTTAAGATTACATAAATACATTTTAGTCTAAAACATACCTGGAAGCAGCTACACTAAGTATATATACAGGTAAAAGAACTAGAATCTGGGAGATTCTGATTGGACAAACTTACATTTTGAAAATACTATTTCCAAGATAAATATAGTCTTCAGTATAATTTCTATCACTTTAATCATTATCACTGAATATCCAAGTTTTAAACTTGATTCCAAGGCAAAATGACAAAGGACGGATCCCAGATTAGGGGAGACTCGCAATTTCTTGTAGGTATAATTCATGGCCACTGATTTGTCTGTCCCAATAATTTATTCTGCACTATCTTATGCAAAAATAGATTGTACTATGCAGTCACTGAAGGTTGTTCCCCAACATCTCCAGTCATTCTTCACCTGAGTAGCCCTCTTACTTGCTCATTTGGAAATTTCTAGTCCCCTCATTTACTCCTTTTGGAAATTGGTATCTAGCTTGGAATTAATCTCCTTTGTCTAAAATGGACTATCATCTATGCTGTTAGACTATTTATTAGCTAATAATTACATTTCAAGGAAATGTTTTCTGCCTGCAATTGTAAATACAACTTAAGTGATATTGGAAGCAATTAAAATAATGGAGTAGGACTTGATTATACTATGAAACAAGTCTGCATAATATATCTTGTCCAATGACCAAAGTAAACTCTGTATTAGTTTTCATTTATGCAATTTACTTATTTATTTAAACAAAACTGGCACTGCTGATGCAGTATGTGCTTGAAGGTTGGAGAGGTGTTATTCATTTGAGGACATGTATTACTTGGAGGCTTAAGATAATTTTAAAAATATGAGATCAAGGCATTTTTTTCTCCAATCTTTAATATGTTGGTCCTAAGGTATTGACTTCATTTTTATTCTCAGGAAATTTATGATGGGATCTTGTGATAGCTGCTTTTGGATATCAACTTGACTAAACTGAGGGATACCAAGATAACTGGCAAAGCATTATTTCTTTTCAATGATGACATTAATCACTTTCAATGTTTCAGTAGACTTTAAGCATGTCCCTATTTTACTGAACTGGAAATCCAGGTGATTTGGCATTTCATTAGAATGATGCACCGCCCTAAGTGTATCTGGAAGAGATGGCCTGTTTGTTGGTAGATCAAGGGGGAAGATGTGCCTACAGTTTGGGCGAGCACTATACAATCAGCTGTATTGTATATGGGACAAAAGTGAGGAGAAAGCATAAAATTTTCCCATCTCTTCTGTACTGGAACTTTATTGTTCTGCTCTCACACTTCAGAACTCCAGGGCATTGGATTCTGCAAATGATGCTATCAGGCCTATTGACTTGCAGGCCTTTTTGCCTCAGACTGAGGGTTATGTCATTGGCTTTCTTGGTTCTAGGACTTCTGATTGGGATTAAGGCATGCTATCAGAGCTTCTGAATTTCTGGCTAGCAGGGAGCCTACTGTCAGAATTCTTAGCTCCCAATAATTGAGAAAACTAATTCCCCTAATAAGCCTCTTATCCTATCTATCTATCTATCTATCCATCCATCTTATTGATTCCTTTATCTTGGAGAACCTTAGCTCAGATTTTGGAATGAAGAATGGTTCTGGAGAAACAAAATTTTAAGCATAAGAGTCTTTAATTTTTCATTGGGTTTCTTTAATTTGATTAAACTTAAAAATGTGAGGGACAGTGCTTCCAATAATACAAAAAGTACTTCCAATAATAGAAAGTCCTGATGGCAACACTCTTTGTGGAGATAATCATAATGTCTGCCTTAGATACTCTGACATTACAAATGACAAGAGACAAACATTATAAGAGACAAGAAATTAGTGCTTCTGTATATGCTTTCAAACATTCTTTCTTGTTTAGGAAATGAAAAGAATATCATGACATCAGTTGATTGCTCCTATTGTCATTGGACAAAGCGATGAAACAGATGAGCCTCAGGGATTCCAATGCCTGGCTCCCAATGTCCATAAATAAACTAAAAGCATCTAAGTATGTACTGAAAAAGACTCTTTCCTTCTGTAACCACAGGAATGAAGTAATGGAAAATTAAACACAAATTCTTATGACAAAAATTGAACTATATTATATTATATTAGCTATATCACAACAAAAATTGAACTCCAGGTTTCAAAGAGACTAATGTCAAAGTAAGGGCATTTTACTTTGAATAGAATCCTACAAGTAGGGATGGAAATATGTGTGGAAAGACCCTAATGAAACTGGCATCACTAAGTTCCTAAATTCTGGTGAGTCTCTTTTCCCCCAGACACAGAAGCAAAAGGGAGAAACATTACTTCCCACAGTGTAGTAGCCCTTCTATCCATGTCTGAAGGGATTAGTCCTGTATTGCCTGAGGAAATGCTTAGATTTTTTGATGTGTTTGTCAAGCCAGAAAATGTTTATTCTCCTCTCCTTGAGAATCACCACAGAACTTCACTGTTTAATTTGTTTTAGTCCATTTTGTGCCTCTAAAAGAATAACTAAGACTAGTAATTTAATGCAGATTAGAAATGTAATTATTTTTCATTTTAATTTTTACTAGTACATCTTTTGAGTATGTAAGGATTGCATTTGTTATGGGCAGTTTGGTATATGTATACAACACATCTTAATTCTTTTTATGTCCACTTCCCTCATTCTCTTTCCCTCTTCTCTCTCAGGTCTGTAGGTTGAGAAGTCCAGTACCAACACCCTGTCATCTTGCTGCCTGATAAGGTTCCAATTTCTGTTTCTAACATGGATTCTTGTATTCTGTGACCTCTGGGTGTGGGGGAAGAAATTCAGTGTACTCACCTGAAGAGAAAGAAAGAAAGAAAGAAAGAAAGAAAGAAAGAAAGAAAGAAAGAAAGAAAGAAAGTCATCTTCCAAGCTCCTTTACGCCTTTACATGAGTATCTAATCTCATTCACAGGGTAAGAGCCTTTATGACCTGATCACCTCTTTTTTCACATTGGCCACACTTGAATTTTGGAGGGGACACACTCAAACCTTAGCAGAAATTTAGGGTAGTAAGATAGTGCCAGTGAAGCTAAAAAAGTGACTTAGTCCTATTATTCAATGAGGAATAGTCAAAACTTAGACATAAGATAATTTTCTTGAAGTATCACAGTTTCAGGTGTTCGTTTCTAGGTTTATATTCTCAGCCCAGAATCAACTGTCATGTCCTACAGACTCTTCCTAACTTATTCTTTTAGGAAAATTCATGCCCTTATCCTTTAGTCTTAAATACCTATACCAGTCATCACCAGAGACACACTGTTAATCCTACTGTATCTGGTATTATTATTCTAGAATGCCATTTTAGCCTGAGAACAGTGTGGGGAGCAAAGGTAAGCACTCCACTACATTTCAAAACTAGTGACTCAAAATGCATAATATTTTACAGGCTGAGTTTCATTTTTAAATGATGGATTTCTGTTTCAACTTTTTAGGAGTTGAACAAAAGCCAAGACTGGAGTTTGGTTTTCTTCAAATTGAACAAGATTAAATTATATCTGTCTTCATTCTGCCATGCTGTATCCTGGAATTATAAATAGTACTAATATGACTGGCCTTGTTCACTTCAATACACATATGACTACTAAAACAAACTTAAATTAATTAGACAAGTTCTAATTTGATTTTTAACCTTTTAAGCAGCCTAAAATAAGAGAGAAGATCTAATTTGGAAAACAGAGCTTCCCAGGATACCAAATCAAATTTAATACATGTAAAAAGTCATATTAACTTGACTGGAGACACATTTCTATGGACAAATTTATGCTCTAAAGTCAGATAAAAATGTTAATACTTCAGTTTACAGACTTGGAAACAGAAAACATTTATGGATAGAACAAAGAGCCACAGATAATTATTCTGCTTCAAGATGAGCACTTATTTTCAAGACAAACCACCCATCTTTTCTTTTTTCCCTTTCTCTTCTCTTCCTTTACTTTCTTTTTTCTCTTCCTCTCCCCTCTCCTCCCCCTCCTTTCTCCTTCTTCTTCTTCCTATCCTCCTCCCCTTCTTCCTGCTCCTCCCTTTTCTACACTCCCACCTCCTCCCCTCCTCCTCCCCCTTCCTTCCCCCTTCTTTCTTGCCCTTTCTTTTCCTTCCTCCACCTTCTCCTCCTTCTTCTCCTTCTCTCTTTCTCTCTCATGTCTATGACTTTCTATACTATCCTTGTAGTAGGAAATTTATCTTGTAGATTTTGCTTGATGTAGTAGAATATGATAGCGATGGGGCTGGGGATTTAGCTCAGTGGTGTAAGCACCTGCCTGGCAAGTGCAAGGTCATGAATGGATCCCTGGTACCAAAAAAAAAAAAAAATTGACGATGTTTTAAATTACTTAAAATGTATGTATGCGGTGCAATAATAGTAAAAGTGCTAATGGCAACAGAAACGATAATAATGATACCACTATTTACTATTTATTATATATAAGTTCTTTAAATCTAGTAATTTAATACTAGAAAGCACCACAGACACATTACTATTATAACCCCTGTTTTACAAAGGGGAAACGAGCCAATAGAGAATTCCAAAACCTTTATCAAAGGGTCTCTGCTAGTTCGTGGTAGAATGAGGATTTAAAATTAATCTGCTGTACTCAGGAAATGCTAAGACCACTTGATATCTATCTGCAGTTTTCTAAGTCAGTGCTGAGAGGTTGATGAAAACCTCACTGAGGCCAGAAAGGGATCATTTGTTTTCTACTTCTTCCTTGAACCCAGTTAATGGCCAAGACATTGTCTTTGCCTCTCATCGGTTCACTACCATCTAGTAGTTCAACCTATTTAATAAATTACTGTGGCAGCTGATTCTAGAGGTACAAAGGTGGAGCTTATAATTAATCATTCAGAAAATGCAGTAGACTTGTAGATGGGAATGAGCAAAGGTTGCTTCGGAGTCCTTCAACAGCAAGACCTTAATAAACATTTACTACTCTGCCCCCATTATGCCACTGACTTCCTTCATTCCTTCAGAAGGAATTTACTGGGACTCTACTACTATGTGAGGAACACTCCTGCAGGCACTGATGCAACTGAACATTCATACAGAGTGAAACAATGTAAATTAATTTTTAAAAATTTATATGTTTGGTAGTAATAAGTAATATGCAGTAAATTGATCAAATAGTGGGGCAGTTTCATATAGGAGGACTAGGACTGGGCTGGAGGTTTATCTTAGTGGTAGAGTAATTGGCAAGCAGGTGGGAGGCCCTCAGTTTAGGCCCGGGGTGGGGGGAAGCATGACAAGGGATGAAGCCCAGGAAAAAGAAAATATTAGCATAAATACATAAAACTGGTGAAAGAGTAAAACCTTCAAACATTTGGGCAAATACCAGTTTTATCAGATAGAAAAAACTATTAGTAATCATAGCTAAAAATCAGGAACAATCTACTTACTTCACTAGTTGAATAGTTCATTTTGGAATGCTCATAGAATGAAACATAAATCAGGAATACAGTACTGGTATATACAGAAATATGGATAAAGACTTGAGACATTATAATCATTAAAAAATGGCAAACACAAAAGATAACATAGTCTAAGATTCTGTGACTTTGACTTTCTTTTTAAAAGAGATTAAATTGAAAACAGACTAAGGTTTCTTGGTCTGTGATTTGGAGAAAGGAATTGAGTGAGAAGGACACTAATTGTGTCCTTGACAGATTTAACAAAGAAAGGTGTGGGAAGCCCATTTAAATTTGAATCTAGGATTTCAAAATGTGTTTTATTCTGTATGTGTCTTAAATATTGCATGAGACAAAGTTATTTTTATGAAATTTTGATTTAGCTGGGCATCGCAGCATCCAGTTATGGTGATGAGATGTTCTAAATATAGGCTCTGGTGGTGCTTACATGGTGTGTGATTTGTCTAAGTACATCCAAAGACCACTTTATTGTTTATAAATTATGCTTCAAGTAAGCAGTTTCTTTCATAACAGTGATACTGTTGGTAAGGATGCTAAATAAATGGTGGCAGAGGAAATCAATCAGCATGACTAGAAAACATTCTCTAAAATAAGACTGCAATACTACTATAATGCTAGATTTTTTTTATATTTATGGAAATTCATGCTGTCTGAAGATTGCTAAATATCAAACTTAAAATTCTAGAAGTAGAGCTGGCTGTGCAATGTCGTTTATTAGAATTTTTTTTTTTTTTTTGGCAGCACCAGGGATCAAACTCACGACCTTGCACTTGCCAGACAGGCGCTTAGGCTGCTGAGCTAAATCCCTGGCTATTAGAATTTAAATAGGCTCATATTTACACATTCACATGGACTAGATTCTCACTTACTAGACTACTTTTGGTATAGACCCCAGAATTTCTGGTTCATATTTGTATTTTAATCTGTCATTAAGCCTGAAGAAATAAAATAAATTTCCACAATCAGAAACAAAAGGAAAGTCTGTATTGTTATGGGGGAAAAGGCAAGCGTTTAGCTTGGAGTTTGGAGTATGAACTGGAGGAACTTGCCTACCCTGCTGGCCTTGAATTTGGTATTAATTTTTTAGGTTCATGAAAAGTTGAGATAGATAATTAGAGCCTGAGAAAGTGGTGGTGGTGGTGGTAGAGGGCTTAAATGGGAAAAAGCAAATATAAAATCATAAGTGGAGAGACTCCAAATAAGTTACATCCATCGCAAGTTAACTAGCAAAACAAGCAAACAAAATTGGATCTCAGAAATACTGAGAATATGTTTAATGTTCAACTTTGCCTCTGGAGGGAGGAAAATACAGAATTTATACCTAGGTCTACCTAATCTCAAGTTCACTTTCATATAGAATGGAAGAAATTCTTCATTCTGACAAATTCTTATAATACCCACTGTAGAATCCAGAGTAAGGAAAACAACTTGAAGAAGAAACAAAGGAAAAATAGTCTCGCATCAGTTTTGTTGGAAATATTTTCAGGATACACAGTTCTACTTCATTATTGTCCTTGAAAATTGTTACCAAATATTGAATTTCATGCTAGATCAGTGCCTGACACAAGAAAGACAGGTGCTTGTTGGAAAGGTACACTGAGACCTCAATGCTGAACTCAAATTCTCCCAGGATAAAAGTTTCAGACAACATGTTTCCAATTTAATATGCAAATAGTTGAGAGCAAGACTATAGGTCAAACATTTTTATAGCCCCAAATTTAGTAAAATTAATATTAAGAAATAATGAAGCATTTTTAAAAATAAAAATCACAAATAAGGATTAGAATTTGTAGAAATTAAAAATATAATCATAGAAATTATAAAGTCAATGAATGCAACTAATTTGGGAATATAGAAACCAAAGAGAAAATTGATAAAGTGAGAAATAGAGGTATAGAAATTGCCAGGACATTTCATGGAGTAAGAAAAAAGGAAAGATAAGAAAAATAACAATTTTAAAGCAAGACGTAAAATGAAGTGAATGCACATTTATTTAGTCAGAGTTCCAAAAGAACATAGAAAAATATTTAAAATTAAGAATTTGTTGGAAGAAACTTACTTTCAGTTTCTAAAAGCTCTAGAAATCTCTAGAGGGATTATGTATAATGATATCCACTTCTTGCAATTAAACTTGCAGCAAGAGAAAGACAAAGAAGAGATATTAAAAGTAACTACAGAGGAAATGTTTAATTCATATAAAATATAATAATTAGACTAACAGATGACTTTTCAAAGACCATCAGGACAATAAGCAAATTTTGGAATATCTTTAAAGTTATGAAAGAAAAAACAATAAACCTAGAATGAAAAAGAAACTTTCTTAAGAACAAAAACAAAGATACTTTAAGAAAAACATCTAAGAGAATTTCTCATCAATGTACCTTTTGTAAAAGGACTTTAACAGATGTACCTCATGAAAACGTGTTTCTTATGAATGCTGAATAAACTAGAAACTAGATATAATGGTAACTTTTAAGGGAACTACTAAATACTCCAAAACAGAATACTTAGAAGGGAAAAATATGCACTTACAGAGACAGGAGATATAGCCCAGTAGCAAGACACCTGCCTGTCAAGCATGAGGTCCAGAGTTTGATTTCCATTACCAAAAAAACTAAAAAATAAACAATGCTGATAATGGAAGCCATTTGTTTTAAGAAATTTAAAAACATAGGAAAATAAAATGGAAACTAAACAAAAGAAGTAAATGTAAATGTGTAAAGTAAGGAAACAGAAGAATAGAGACAGTACCATTGGCAACAAGAAATTTTATAACTTTTGCAAGAGGAGTTACAATAAAAAGGAAAGAGATGACATAAATAACTTATTGTCAATATAAAAGAACATCTGCAAATAGTTATGTTTTTGCCAGTAATAATCAAATCTAGTTCAAATGAACACTTAGAATAAAAATCACTAAGTTTACTCAAAAAGAATTACAATATTTGAATTGTCCTATAATCTTAAATTGAGTAATACAGAAACATCTGATCCATACAATAGATTTTTTTGGGTATACAATAGTTTTTTTTTTTTGCTGCACCGGGGATTGAACTCACGACCTTGCGCTTGCCACCTTGTGCTTGCTGGGCAGGCACTTAGACGCTGAGCTAGATCCCCAGCCCAGTTTTTGAGACAGGGTCTCACTATGCCGTTCAGGCTGGCCTTGAACTCGCTTTGTAACCCAGGCTGGTCTCGAACTCACAACGATTCGCCTGTGTCAGCCTCCCGAGTGCTGGGATTACAGGCGTGAGCCACCACGCCAGGCTGGTATACAATAGTTTTTAACAATGAATTCTATAAAATTCAAGGAAGAAATGAATCTTATTTTAACCAACACCTTTCACATAGTGAAGTGGCAGTAAAAGAAAAGGTTTTCACAATCTCAAAATAGGCAAAGAATTCTTAAGATGTTAAATAATGGAATATTTTATAAAATATTTAAAAGTTTTCAAAAATCGTAAATTGGAATGTACAAGTATTCATTAGAGGAAGATGTCTGAAGCACCATTAACTGGCAAAAGATTATTAGTATCTAGAATAGACAAAATTCAGTCAAAAATGAAATGAGAAAAAAACAATCTAAAAGAAAAGATAAAAAAACGGAACACCCACAGAGAAGAAAATCTATCATGTTAGTCAACATGTGAATCAAATTGCTAATGCAAGCTTAGAAACTTTAAACATAAGAAGAAAAAATGTTATTTCTATAAGCTTGGTGAAAATTAAAATATCTGATTCTTTCAAGTGTTGACTAGGATAGTGAAAGTTTTGGGAATACATAGACATGTATATGGGAGCATATGATTATACTGTTCTTGTAAAAATCACATAAAAACAATTTCTTGTCAATCTGAAAATAAATATCTCAAATTTAATCTGAGAAATTTCATTCTTAGGTGTACACCCTGAAATATTTCTTATAATACCCACTGTGGAATCTTTTGGGGAAAAAAAGGTGGAGTGGTAAGTGAAAATAAATCAACCTCTCTTAGATCCAGAATCCATTCAGACTCTGGAAAACAAATTGGAGAAGAGAAAAAAGAAGTAGTAACCCAAATTTGAGGGAAATGTTTTCAGGATATGTAAGTTGGAGCTTGAAGTTGTTATCTGGTAAGGCTTGAAACTCCAAGTCCTCCTGGCCTTTAAGGTTTGTGATGAGAGTCTGCTGTTATTCTAGTGGATTTGCACTTTTATGAGAGTTGTTTTTCTTTAAAAGCTTTTAAGATTTTAT
This sequence comes from Cuniculus paca, assembly GCA_004365215.1. Taxonomy (NCBI): domain Eukaryota; kingdom Metazoa; phylum Chordata; class Mammalia; order Rodentia; family Cuniculidae; genus Cuniculus; species Cuniculus paca. The sequence goes on from RJWT010000038.1 coordinate 53,715, forward strand.
CCCTATGATGGACCTCTGGTACTCTGAGTATTATATGGTGTGGAGTAATTCTCTTTCATTATGGCTATTTGAGGTTCTATATGCCTCTTCCATTTATATTTTTATTTATTTCCCTATATTTGGAAAATTTTCTGCCATTATTTCTCTGAACGGGTTTTTTTCCAATGCCATCTGTGGTGTCTTCTCATGTTTCACTTATTCCTATTACTCTTAGATAAGTCTTCTTCGCATCATCTAGCAGCTATTGGATCCATTTTTCATTTTTCTCTTGTTGCCTTTAAGGTATCTATGAGTAGTTGGCCTTTGAAGCCAATAATTCGAAAGAAATTACTACATCTGGTAGGATGAACAGTTAAGTAAAGGGAAAATAAAAGGAAATCAGCATCAGGAGAACAATGGAATGACAGAAATAAGTCAGTAAATTTCAGTAATAACTCTCAGTGTTAATGATCTCAGTGCACCAATCAAAAGACACAAAATGGCAGAATAAATCAAGAAATAAAGCCTAATGATATGCTGTATAAAAGAAGCACCTTTAAATCAAAAGAAAGCTGCAGATTAAAAATAAAAGGATAGAAAACAATATTCCATTCAATAGGAACCAGGAAAAAGGTAGAATAGCCATCCTAATTTCAGACAAAGTGAATATAAAATGAAGCTGATCAAAAGAGGAAATAAGTTTACTACATATTGGTTAAGGGAACAAGTTAACAGAAAAAGTCAATAATTATAAACATTTGTACAGGAAACACCAGTGCACACAATTTCATGAAACAAACACTGTTGAATGTGAAAAATAAGATAAGACTAATAAAATTTTAATGGGAGATCTCAATATGCCACTGTCACAAATTGATCAAGTAGAAAAAGAATTGACTGACATATAAGAATTGAACCAAACATTTGAACAAAAGGACTTAATAGATATCTACACAGTATTCTACTCAACAAAAACAGAGTACACATTCATTTCAGCAGCACATGGGACTTTCTCCAAAATAGACCACATATTAGCCAATAAGCATGCATAAGTAGATGCAAAAAACTGAAATTAGCCCAATACATATTATTAGATCAGAGTGTAAAGAAGCCAGAAATCAATGGAATAGAAACCACAAAAATATTCAACCACATAGAAATTAAACAATCTTCTCTTGAAAAATCAATGAGTCCCAGGAGAAATTAAGGAAGAAATTAGACAGTATCTAGAGTCAAATATGATGCCAATACAACATACTGGAACTTATGGGACACAACAAAAGCAGTTCTAAACTGGAAATTTATAGCAGTTAGTTCTCATTTCACATCAGAAGATAGGAGTGAACTAATTTTTTACCTTAAGGTCTTAGAAACACAAAACAATCAAATCCAAAGCTAAGACAAGGAAAGAAATAATAAAGATGAGAGTAGAGATAATAAAATAAATGAAGTGGAGCATAAAAACATACAAAGAATCAAGGAATTGAAGAGCTGATTCTCTGAAAGAATAAACAAATAGAAAAACCCTTTGCCAGTCTTAACAAAACAAGGAAAAAGTACTGCTTAAATCCAGATTATTATTGGTAACTACTTTGAGAAACGGTACTCTAATAAAATAGAAAATTTGGAAGAAATGAAAAGATTTCTACATACATATGAATTACCAAAACTCAATCTAGAAGATACAAACATCCTGAATAATCCAGTATCAGTCAATGAAATTGAAGAAATAATTCAAAAACTACTAACTAAGGAAAGCACAGGTCTCAGTGGATTCATTGCTGAATTCTACAAGCACTTTAGAAAAGACCTAATGCTAACTACTGTTTAAACTCTGTAATGAAACCAAAAGTGAAGCAGTACTCCCAAAGTCAATTGTGGAAGCAGCCACAAAACTGCAGTTCAATCTCTTTAATGAGCATAGATTCAAAAATCCTCAATACCACAAATCACTAAAAAGATCACACAACCTGACCAGTAGGATTCATTTCAGGGATGCAGGTATGGTTCGACATATGCAGATTAATAAATGTAGTGCACCCCATAAACAGAAGCCAGGACAAAAGTCATATGAGCCTCTCAACAGATGTAGAAAAAGCATTTGACAAAATCCAACATCCACTCATGATAAAACCACTGAAGAAAATAGGAATAGAAAGTCTTTATCTCAACTTGCTAAAAGACATCTATGGACAAACCCACTACTTACATCATATTAAATGGAAAGAAGCTGAGAGCTTTTCCTCTAAAATCAGGAACAAGACACGGATGTCTACTATCACCACTTCTGCATAATATAATTCTTGAAATATTTGCTAGAGCAATAAGACGAGAAAGAAATAAAAGGATATAAAAGAAATAAAAGGGATAAGGGAGAAAGAAATTAAGTTATCATTACTTGTTGATGGCATGGTCCTCTACATAGAAAACCTTCACAACTCCATCAAAAGACACTTAAACTAATAAACAAATTTGGCTGTGTACCCGGATACAAAGTCAACACTCAAAAGTCAATAATAGAGTCAGATATTTTAACAAGCAGATAGTAATGTCTTCTCTTTGGGACAGCAAAAGAATGCAACACCAGGTAAATACATACTTCGATTTCCACCTGATTGTATCTGTGATTTGTACCAGATAACTATTTGGGTATGATAACTACTTTTGCCCTGTAAATTTTCATATTAAAGTACAAACATGTTAAGTCTTCATTACCTTAAAACATATTAAGCTACTTGTTAACAAAGAACTATAAAATATATCTCTTGAAAATGTGATGGAGAATAACTGAGGCTATATGTGTTATTCACAATCTTTTAGTCACACCAACACTTGCATAATTATAATTTATTTGTCGATTGTAATGTTGAAGATGTCACATTGCTTTATGAATGCGTTTATATATACTACATGATAACACATTTGTTGAGTTTGAATTGCCTGTAATGGAAATATAAAGAAAGAATTTTCAATATTTTGATGTAAACTAATGTTGACAATGTCTTTTTTTTTTTTCGAAGTCTTTATGAGGCAAATAAACTGTCTTTGGGACAGAAAATCTGGAAATTATATCAAGGACATTTAAGGGATCTTTATATATACATTCAAGTTTTTTAAGCTAGAGAAAGAGTATGTCTAAAGAGAAATAGAGAAAGGGACAGAAGAAATCTCGTCACTTTGAGTCATCTACATTTCTTCTTAGAAAATGAAACTTTCTTTGATGAGTCACCAGTGATGTGTGCATCTTAATTCCATTTATATACTTGTCCTATTTATATCCACCTTCTCTTGTGCATAAAGAACCACTCCACCACAGATATGTATAAATATGACAGTAATATCCATATTGAACATCTCTTTCATAACTTTTCTGCATCATTTATTCCAAATTAAATTATTTTGAGCATACTGGTGAATGAAATAACTGAGAAGTTAGAATTGAGTTGGTTCATATTTTCAACCATAGCATCTCTCTAAAATTATTTCATATTCATATGAAGACATCTGGGAGGAATCAATGTAATTAGTTTAAACAAGATATTTCAAACTTAACTATCAGTCACATCCCATACTCAATCAAACAAGTGAAAGATACACCATTGTAATCTGGTTCAAACGTTGCTTAGCTCTTTGTTATAGAAGAAAGAGTAAGAAACCATGCTTTTCTTTTACCAGGAAAAAAAGGGAACCAGTAATCCACTTGCTCATATAAATAGAAAAAGTAACCTTAAAGCCTTACCAGGAAACTATATAATAAGGGAAATCGATTTCTCCATATTCCAGGCCTGAAACAAAAAATTTTTTTAATAACAAAATTCCCCAAAATCTAGAACTACCTCTTGGGTACAAAGCAATATGTTAAAAAATATTGTCTGTATAGACAATAGAAACTGAATTTCAAATTTCCCATGGGTGTTTTTCAGATTTCTTTATAAAGTTTTAGGCCTGAATCACACTAGTAAAATGAAAAGAATATTGGAAAATCTTATATTTTTAAAAACACTTACATGCACATGCACATAAAACTCACATATTATTTTTTAAATGAAAAATTTAATAAAAACTGCTCTCTTTAGAAAGAAATATAAGGCCATAGAAATTGTTCTGAACACCTTCCTGTTTACCCAGTCACCATCCTTCAGTCTTCCTCTCTCAATTTCTTCTTTGGAACTTCCTAAAGAGACAGTCATGGCTAATATATAAAAACACTGGCATATAAAAATGGTTAGTAAATTAGGAAGAAACCTTGTTTCTGGGAAACTTGCATAAATAAACTAATAGTTTTCAAAGTTAACATAGCATATTTGGAAAGTAAAGACAAATATTCCTCAATGGAAGAATGCGGTTGAGGGATTAGCTAGGACTAAATTTGGAGACAGTAATAATTCGCTTATAGCCAATTTATATTTACTCCCAATAAATACGGTATATGTATTGGAGGGTTAAAGCATAAATAGGAAAGCACAATTGTTCATACACAGAATAAAAAGACGAATGAACAAGAGTATAAAAAATGAAAAAGTAATTTAAAAAAGCACATCACAATCACATTTAAAACAAATAGTGGAGACAAAATATTAAAAGTAACAAAATTGAAAAATCAAATAAAAATAGAATAACAGTAGATTTTTCATTAGAAATAATTAGTGGTCTTTTTTTCATATAACTGTTGGTCATTTGCATGTTGCATTCTGAGAAATGTCTAACCCTATTTCCAATTTTTGATCATGTTATTTGGGGTTTTGCTATTAAGTTTTTGGAGTCAACTATATATTCTGGATATTAATACTGTATTGCAAAATTTGCAACATTTTCTCCCTTCTTGTGGGTTCTGTCTTCACTCATGGTTCTCTTTGGTTTGCAGAAGCTTTTTAATTTAATACAATTGCATTTATCTAATTTTGATTTTATTTCTTATGCTTTTAGGGTTTCCTCTATGCTCATTTCAGTGAAGTATGTCTGTAAGTTTCCCTATAGTATTTTAATAGAGTTCAATTCTATAATTTAAGTATTTAATTGAATTGCATTGATATTTGTAACTGGTAAGGGATAGGGCTTAGTTTCCTTCTTCTGCATGTGAATACCCAGTTTTGCTGTAACCATTTATTGGAAGTATTGACCTTTCTCAAATGTGTGCTCTTAGTACCTTTATCAAAAATGAGTTAGCTGTTGAAAAATGAGACTGTTTTTAAGCACTCAGTACTTGTTCTTTATTATGTGTTTTTGTTTTGCAATCAATACCATGTTGTTTTGATAGCTTTGTAATATATTCTGAAGACAAGTAGGATGTCACCTCCAGCTTTGTTCTTTTTGCCAAAAATTGCTTTGGTTCTTTGGGGTCTTATGCTAGGATATGAATTTAGAATTTTTTTTTCTGGGTAGAACGTTGTTGGTATTTAAATTGAGATTGCAATGAATCTATATTCTTAGGTTGTATGAATACTTTAATACTCATATTAATTCTTCCAATATGGGAGGTCTTTCTGATTTTTCCTTGTTCTCTTCAATTTCTTTCTTCAGAATTTTATAATTTTCATTATAGACATCTTTCAATCTTCAGTCAAATTTATCCTTCAGGTTTTGTTTGGTATAGCTATTTCCAGTGAGGTTCTTTTTATGATTTTTTTTCTAAGCAATCTTGTTAGCTATAAGTAAAAATGTGGCTGATCCCTATAGTTTGATTCTTATTTGCAACTTTACTGAGTATTTTCATTGGTTCTAATAGTCATTAGTGAGTTGTTCAGGTGATCCTGAAGACAAAGAAACAATTCAATGTTCTGCTCAAATGCCCTTTCAATAGTATGGAATAGTATTATTAGAACCCTGGCATAAAAGTAAAGTACCATTTTAGAATTCTATAGTCAAATATCTTTCATAAGAAAAAACAAAATAATGAGATTTTTCAAATACACAAAGTCTATAAAATATGTCAGCAACAGACCCTTATTGCAATTAGTATCCAAAGGGAATTCTTCAAGCAGAAGCAAACTAATAATAGATGAAAATCTATGTCTACAAACCAGAATGGAAAGCACCAAAAAAGTAAATAAGTCATAAACATAAAAGACTTTCCCTCTAATGTTTAATCTCTTTACTAGACAATTGACTGAATAAGGCAAAAATAATAGCATTGTGTTGTTGTGTTTAGAACATATATAAAAGTAAAATGTAAGATCATATAGCCACAAAGTTTGAGATGGGAAAAGGGAATATGCTGTTGTAAAGTTCTTATGTACTGAGTAGGACAGTATTACCTGATGGTCATCTGTGATAAATGCATATAATATGAACACTAAAACAAACAATAGAAGCAAAATGGTGTTTTTCATTAGTTTGTTTTGTATGTCTTGTGGTGCTGGTGATAGAACTCAGGACCTCACTAATGCTGTGAAGTGCTTAATCCCTGAGCTACAGTCCCAGTCCCCTCGGTTACATTTAATAATCTGATAATTGATATGAAGCTGAATCATAAAAATATCCAATAGATAATCTGAAAGGAAGACAAAAAGAGGGAAAAACTAAGAATAAATATGAAAAATATAAACTAAATAGTAAAATATGAGATTTATGTGCCTCCATGTCAATAATCAAATTAAGTATAAGTAATTAATATATACCAATAAAACACAAATATTGAATGGATAAAATCTAAATATACATTGCATAGGAAAAAACCCACACAAATTGGTTAAAAGTAAAAGGATGCAAAAGTCCAATATTTTTAACAATTAAAGGAAAACTGGAGTGACTATAATAATATCAAGACAATGTTGGTTTCAGAACTAAAAATATTACCAGGGAAAAAATATGGACATTTAATTATGACAAATATGTCAATCCTTCAAGAGGAGGCAAAAAAATTTTTTAAATTTATCTTTGGCCAGCACTAAAAAAAAAAATTCAAAGAAATCTCTTTAGAAACAAGAAAATTATAATTTTGAATCTGTTATGGTTTGAATATGTGACCTTTAAATTTCATGCTTGGAAACTTAGCCTCATTGTGGTGGTATTAGGGTGTGATATTAGGGTTGCAATAATATCCTGAAGACAATACCCTCATGAATGAATTAGCACCTTATGAAAGAACTGAGGGAGGCAAGTCCCCCTCTGTTTACCTTCTGCTATGTAAGGAAGTCATCAGGAGAAAATGTCATGCTCAGGATAGGCCTTAGCATATACCACATTTGTTGTCACCTTGATTTCAGACTTCCAGCTTCCAGAATTGTGAGAGAAGAAATTTCTATTGTTTCTAAATTAACTAGTGTGTGATATCTATTACAGTAGCATTTTAAAAATTTAAAAATATTAAAATACAATTAACAGTAAACAAAATGATAGCAAATGTGGCACAGATTAACATATAGGTCGAAATAAAATATACAAAAATAATACCAAAATACTAGACAGAGAGACAGACAGGTACAATTTTATAAGGGTTATATTGTATTACAAGTGCTATGGTATTTTTGGAGTCACACTGTAATTAGTTAAAAGGGTACCATAAACCTCAGGTAAGCATCTATGAGAACAAAATAGTCTTAGCTTACACATCAGTAAAAGAGGTAACATTTTTAAAAATTCCTAAAAACCTCAGTCTAAAAGATGAGAGGAAAAAATGAAGAAGGAACCAAAAAACAGAAAAACAACAAAATGAGATAAATTTGCACCAAATTGTATAAATTGTCACAACCAAAGTGGCTTAAACACTGCAATTATATAGTATAGTTGTATATTATATATATAGTTGTATAGTTCACATGCTTTATATCCTTGGGTGCTGTATGTATACCTATTATTAAAGAGTTTCTCTTATTTCTTCTTCTTTCATCATCTGTAAAATGTTTTATGTGTAGTATATCAAAATGCTAATATTTATATTTTTTCTCTTTAATAAATGTTGTTTATTCTGAATTCCACTATACCCTGTTCAATTTTTCCTGCTTTTAAAAAAAAATTCTCATGTTTTCATGAGAGGTAGTTTCACGTCTGTTGTCTTTTAAAAGAATTCATGTATTTATATATTGCATAAAGTACATATTTTATATACACTGCATATGCATTATTATCATAGTGTATAGTATATGTTTATACATATTATATAATTGTTACATATATTAAACCACACCTTACATTAATTATACTTCATAGTAAGTTAGTTTTATCACTCATATTTAGGAGTTTTTAGGCTTATTTTCATACTACTGCCAAAAAAGATGTATTTTTCTTCTTCTTTGCCCTAATTCTTAATTCAGTGGTAGTTTCTGTCCTACATTTCTATAATAGGGAAATGAAACTCCCAACCTACTACATGTTCAGTATGACTTCATATTCTCTAAAACTGAAGAATTAATTTCAGGAACAATGGAGGTTAAGAGCAGAATATATTTATTGAGAGAAAGAAAGCTTCTGTCTGAGAGAGAGATAGAAGGGCTCCTGAGTGGACATCAAAGACTGTCTTTTTAGAGACTTTTATAGAGCAAAACCCACAAGGTGAGAAGGATCCAAGATGGGGAAAACAGGGGAACTCACAAGGTGGGCATAAGGTGGATTAGAACTATGGTTAACTGTTAAGATTAATTGCTCAGGTAAAATTGATTAAATCAGAAACAAATGAGGAAGCCGGTCGCAAAGCAAGCGGGCATGCCTAAAGAGCAATGACTCTTCCGTTAGGGGGCTGGCATGGTGACTCTTGGCTCCCTCAGGGTGATAGAGACCTATTTAGAAAATCAATCCTTAGGATACTGGTACATTCCTTTGATCTTTTGTCCTGAGGCCTGGCTTACAGTAGGAGGTGTCTGTTCCCCTACAGTTGCAAGGCATCTGGGCTTCTGCACTGGTTCCTTCAAGGACCTCACCCTGTCTGACTGCCTATAATATTTCTGTCTAACTCAGTTGCCTGTAACAACTTCACACGTCTATTAAATAATAGATGAAGCAGTGAGAAGTCTTGATTTTTTTGTGGTTTTAATGAAAATATCTCTGGTTTTTCTATATTTTAGAAACTTTTGTTATTTTATAATGAGGTCTGCATATTCAGCATGCTAAAGAGTGTGCTTTGATTCCTATTTTCTTGAGTGCTTTAACTCAGACATCACAACTAAATTTTGTGAAATGCCTTTTATAGATTTTAAGAATATAATCATATACATCTTATTTTCAGATCTATTAATATGTAAAGTTATATCGTTTGATTTCTAATATTAAAATTAGCCATGAATTTCTAAGTAAAATCAATTTCATCATGGCATACTATTTTCTTCATCCAGTGTTGTGCTCTTTATTTTCATGCTTATTTTTATGTTGATATTCATTAATGAATACATAGAGAATATATATTGAATAGTATTGAATATAAGCAAAGGTTCTGGTGTTTTCTGTGTAATTTCTAGATAACTTTTTCCTTGAAAATTTTATACTGAAAATTTTATAATCTCTAACGTTGTTAATAATGACATACTATTTATTTATGACATTATACATATCCTCTAGTTTTTAAAGTGTTTTATAGAAGCATTCAAAGAAATTAGTTTTCAATAATTTATTTGTGCTTTGTTTCTATTTTTCTTAAGTTGACTTGTGAATTGTCAACTACATGTTATTTTATCCAATAAATTGTGCTGGACTATCAATGTATTCATCATAATCAATGTTTATAAAGCAGAAATTAGGCTAAAAGAGGTTAAAAGAAGTTAAGTCACAATAATAAAAATATTAACATAGTAATCTTAGAACAAGATTTATCAAGTACAAAAACAGAGTTCTGATATAACGTATATATGTCTTTGTAAATATACCTCAAATTTACCTTTTCAGTCCTTAATCATATTTTTTGTCCTCAGCACATTAACACATTATTTTCACTTTTAATTTCTTTCTTCATTTTTTCCTATTTTCTTTGTTTCTTTCACTGTGTTTTATTTTGATTTTCTGTTGTTATTTTTCTAGTGTCTTGAGTTAGGAATATCATTTGTGTTCTTTTATTGATAGATGTTTTTAAGATAAAGATTCATTAGTGCTAGAAGTACATGAGATATCCTCCAATATGAAATATTTTTGTCCTCTTATTTTAGAAAGCAAGTAACTTTAGAACTTTCTTTTGGTTTTCTTCAAGTAGATAATGACTTTTAAAGATTTTATTTGTTTGCAAATTTCTATGAGGCAAAGTATTTTAAGGTTTTTGTTTTTGTGTATTAATTTATTTTCACTGTGCTCCAAGTTTACTGTATGTTTGATTTGTTTTCAAACTACTTATTAATACTTCCTCTGTCACCAAAAAATGATTATTTGTAATACTGCAGTTTATATTTGAAAAGGTAAATTTGAGGTATATTCACAAAGACATACATACATTATATCATAACTCTTTTTATTGTACTTGATAAATCTTGTTCTAAGAGTACTATGTTAATATTTTTAGTATTGTGACTTACTTTCGTTTAACCTTCTTTAGCCTAATTTCTGCTTTATAAACATTATGATTGTCTTATTTGGACTAGAAATATTTTAAATTAATATATCGATATTTTGAATTTGTGAAGTTTAGGTTTGGTCACATTAATGTATCTTGGTCTGAAGTCTATTTTGTCAAAATTGAAGAATGCACTTGTGCTCAATGTGTTATTCTTTTGTGATATATCCCTATCTTCCCCTCTATTTTTAGCCTTTATTTTATTTGTGACTCTGTTGAACACATAGAGATGAGTCTTGCCTCACAAAGCAATTTGGTATTTTTTCTGTTGGTAAGTCAGGTCCATTTAGTTTATTATTACAGCTATGTGTTTGTTTTCAATACTGTCATATTTAGTTTGTGACTTACATTCTGTAGAAGCTTTTGGTGCTTAGAAAGGTTTTAAATATAATTTTCCATTACTTATATTTTTATATGCCCCTATAATGTTCTAGTTCCACTTATTTCTTATTACTCTTTACTGTCTGAACTGTCAGTTTTAAATCTTCCTTTGAATACTATTGACTGTTCAAAAAAAAGGTATTATTCTGTGTTTTTATTTTCTTCCCTCTTCCATAATTAAAGTAGTATTAATTGTGGGGTCATTGGCCAGAGGTATGTATGAGATGGATATGCAGCAATAAAGGCTACACACTAAAACTTCTCAGAATGCATGGGTAAAGATTAAAAACAGCCCACAGGGTCACAAATTCAAATAGCATCAAAACACATTGCCCCAAAGAGTTGTATGCTGTGGTTCTTGTCCTCCCCATACTCTGATTAATTACTTAGATTATCCTTAAGGTCAGTCATGCAGCCGACCACCCTGTCATCACCCTATCCTTTCCCTGTCCTCTTCATGAATTCTCGCACAGATGTCCTTCTTTATCCTTACTTTACTTTTATTTTAAAGAGAATAAAGTAAAACAAAACAACACAATATAAAACAGAACAAAGCAGATCAGAACAGAACAATGCAAGCAATACAAGATTTCAAAACAAGACAACAGGAAATCAACAGTGGCTACCATAGTGTCTCTTGCTTTCTTCAAAATAGCTGCTCATAACTTCACACACAATAGACTTGAACAAAACAAAATAGTATGAAACCAGAGCAAAAGAATGAAAGCATCACAGGCCTTCAAAACCAGACAATAGGAAATCAACCGTAGTTACCATATTGCCTTTTGTTTTCTTCAAAATAGCTATTCATGCCTTCTCACATGCTTGAATCAAATAATAGAGAACAGACTAAAATCAATCAAATCAAAGAATAAAAGTATTATTGGACTTCAAAACATAATGATAAGAAACCAGCAATGGCTACCAAAGTGTCTCGTTTTCTTCAAAGTAGCTGTTCATACCATCACACATAATAAAATCAGTTCTTGTAAACTCTTTTGGAGTAGTTCTAGGTATGTGTAAGCTTATACATTACATCTATTCTTTCTGTGTTAGAGGGAATAACAAAACAGAATGCAGGAAAAACAAGAAACAAAAGAGACAAATAGCAATAACAGCCCAAAACAATAACAATATAGGTTTTCAAAACAAGGCGGTAGGAACACAACAAAGATTGTTATTTTGTATAGTTATCTTCAAAAGAGTTACTCAGATTACCAGATACAGACATGCAAAATTGATCTAATCCTATGAATGTTAACTGTTTTGTTCCAAGAACTAATAGAATTAGTGGTACAATCATCCTAGCTATCTTAAATTTGTATATATACACTTTATCCTTGCTTCCCAGTCTTATCAATAAAAAGCCATAGAAGCTTCATAACAGGCCGTGTTTTCCCAAGACTCTCTCATGCTGAGGGGTCTCTGGTAAAAGGCAGTCTCTCTGGGCCTTCTTGGAGGCTAAATTGGATGTTGACTCTGAGTAATCTCTCATGCTTTGCATCATCCCATGGTCTTGAACTGCAACAAGTGATACCCAATGTGGAGCACACGTATGGCATAGTTGGTGCACCTCAATGCAGAAGCCCACTCTCCCAACCCGGAAAAGGAACAAGGATGTGTTTGACACTTTATTCCAGTAAGGAGACAAAGGCCTGGCATATCTCAGTGAAATTTCAGATTAGGTTTATCAGACTGAGATAGTTTAATGTCCAATTGCTAAATGAGTGGGGACAGTTGATTTGTTTTTCATTTTACTCTCTTATTTTATTCATATGGTATGGATCAAACTTTATCCAAAGAGGAGAGGCAATTTAAAGAACATTTATACTGTTTCTTAAAGATACCTGGATATAACATTTATGAACCTCAACTTATTAAACTACTGATAGTTATTCAACAGCAATGTCCATGGTTTTCTCTGGAGAACATCCTGGAAATGGAGGACTGGGAATATGTGGGCTGGAAGTTGAGACAGTTATTAGGTCTGGTAAAAGCAGCACACTTTACTACCTGATATCTTTACAGGATCACTGTCAGATCCATTCAAATAGAGGGAGTTCCCCTAAAAAAGCTTCCTCCTCCTCCCTCAGCTCTCTCTGAAACTCCCCATTCACCTTCAACAAGCCTTTGGAACCAGGAGAGGTGGGTAGGGGGAGCTCTAAACTTATAACATCATATACCAATTGGGTTTGTTTCACCAAAAGAAAGAAAGAAAGAAAGAAAGAAAGAAAGAAAGAAAGAAAGAGAAGAGCAGATAAAGACAACAAAAATCAAGCTTTATCAGGAGAGAGGTACCCCCATCAGTGTTTTTACAAAGGCTCAAGCACATACATAACTGAGCCAAAAACAATAAAGCTTAGAGGAACAGCTCCAACCCAAATGTTTTGTTTTATTTTGTTTGCCACTGAACGTCTTTAAAGGCTGTTGTGAAAGAGCTAACAGATTCTTCAGGAAAAAGTGCTCTAAACTGATGGGTGATTATCAAATTTACTCTCTCCCCTTTAAATATATTATTCAGGTAAATATTGATGGTACATTGTGTTTCTTTTTCCTCACGGATAGGAGATGGTGTTGTGTCAATGATTAAGTCAACTCATACCCTTGTATCTCATTTTTCCTTAGCAGATCAACTCTTCTTTTCTCCTCTCTTGAATATATAACAGATACCTGCTTTGATGCATAATAGTAATTGTCACACTGAAATTTGGATGTACTCTCCACTCTTGCTTTTATTTACCAAGGACTATATTAATAATAAATCTTACTCAAAAAAAGAAGAAAAGAAGCATTATTTCACTGTGATCCACTTAGCTTAAAAACTGACATTCAGAGATAAAAACAAAGCAAAACATAACAAAACAAAAAATTTAGAGATAAAAAATCCCCTTGCTATTCATTTTTTTGGGAAAAAGGTGGATGATTAATATGAAAAATATAGAGCCCTAACCTATAAGCAGAGCTCCCAATGACCAGATTCTTTAATTTCCTGGGACATTTCTTTTTCATTTTCTTAAGGGTTAAGGCAGATATATGGCAAAACAATGCTCATATGATTATATTTCCACAGGCTTACTTCAGAAAGGTGACATCCTATCTTGCCTGGCCCTTTCTCACCTAACCTTTCACTCAGATCAGATTTATCAGTTAGCAAACATGATAATTATTTCTTCATAGGAGGCATTTTTACCTGTTACTACCAATTGCCTCTAAAAATTGGAAATAGAGACTCTTCCCCAACCCTCAAATGTTGGACATTAAACTGAATTTATTTAAGTGAATTCTGACTGCATGAAAGTCTGAGAAATCAAACATAGTCATCATCTCTCTTAGCATATTGCATACTAAAATGTATGTGGTATAAGCTGATGCTTCCTGGCCACAGCAATTAAGGCTGAATGGTGGGAGAACCTACTGGAAGGCTATGAAAAAAGGCTGGGACCATTGTGCTTTACTAGAAAAATGCCAAACTATACTAACAGTGTTAGGTAAATGACATTAACATTTTTATTCTGGGCTCCAGAGAATGAAAGTAGTCAATTAAAATATTCAGTACCAGGAATGCCACACTGGGCATATAGTCAAAAGATATTGCTCAAAGATGATTTTAACAGGCAGCGCATTGCTTTTCATTAAATAAAATGCCCAAATGATCATGGTGGGGGAAAAATAAACCTGTATTTTTTTTTTCCTTCTGGAGAACAGATTCATCCATATTTTAAGTAAGAATCTAGAATAAATATTTTTATATTTCTTAGTGTTAGTATAAATTTTCTTTTAAGGTAAACCAACAGGGAAGAAATTGTGAAAAGAAATAACAGAGGGTGATAGCATAGAAATAAGGAAAGGAAGGGAAAGGGGATAGAGAAAAAGGAAAAAGGATGGAAAGAAGATGCCAAGTAGATGTTATTCAGGAAATAGGTGCCATGACGTTACATTTCCTTTTAACCAAGGTTAAGTAGCTTTTTCTTTGAGTACCACCTATGTAATCATTTTCAAAGATGTCAAAACTCTTTTGATCATTATGACTTTTAGAACCCCTTTATGAAGAACTTAACACACTTTTCTTATTGCATATGTCTTTCTGTTTTCCTGTGTCCTACATAAGGCAGACTATTATGGGAGAAGAGGTAATAGAGGAAATTAAAAGAGCAGGGTTCGCCTGGCAAGTGTGAGGTTGTGAGTTTGATTTGCGGTAAAATAAAAAAAAAAAAGCAGGTTTCTGTTCCTGGTGGGTGAATGACTTTTCTATTTTTCTCTTTCTTCATGTGGGAATTTTAGTGATAATATTAGATACGGAAATGTTTCCCAAGAACTTGTTCCCTTCCCTAGCTTCCTCCCCTTGGCCACATTTGCCTAGGCTATCTAAGCTATTTGTTTAGTTTTGGGTTGCTTCATTTTTCTTTCCTCTTACATCATTCATGTCAACTAACTGTACTCCTACCATCCTATGTTTTAACATTGTAATATCCTGCAAAGGCATGTGAAGAGCATTAGCATGAAATATATTTTCAGGGAACTAATGCCCTTTCTCAGAACTCCTAATGGTAATGTCAGATTAAAACTTCAGTCGCTATCAGTGTCCTAAATTCTGAGAAAAAATTGTTGGCATGTGTTAGAAAGACAATTGATAGGGTGTAGCACGAAACATGCTTTGTTTCCTAATATTTACCCAGAAAGTCATAAGACCAATTTAAAGAAATGGCTAAAATGTCTCAGAAAATCAAACAACCCTCCACTCTGCCAAAAAGAAGAGCTGAAACAAATGGAAATGAAGATCTGGTTCTGCAGAAAGTTATAAAAGAAATATGTTAATTTTCCTTAAATTAATTTATATTTTTGACATGACCTTAATGATATATCAATAGTATGTTTTTTCCATTTAATCAAGGTGTTTTTAAAGTTCAGTTGGGAAAATAATAGATATCCAGGAAACTACAAAAAT
The DNA here is from genome assembly GCA_004365215.1 of Cuniculus paca. Lineage (NCBI taxonomy): Eukaryota > Metazoa > Chordata > Mammalia > Rodentia > Cuniculidae > Cuniculus > Cuniculus paca. Next base: position 69,488 of record RJWT010000038.1, read on the forward strand.
GAAAATCAGAGATAGATTTAATTCTAAAATTTATTAAAATATAAAATCTCAAAAACTAAGACATTAGGGTCATATTCAATGAACAGACATTAAGGCCAAAGAAAAAAATATGTAACCAGAATTCGAACCAAAGTACATTTAGGTATCTAGGTTATAAAAATAGTGAAGATATGATTCAATACATGGGGTGGGAAACACAGTACAGTTTTTGTGAATAGTCAAATTCATACCCTTCATTTTTCAACAAAATAAATTTATAATAGTTTAAAGATGTAAATGCAAAATATAATAACCACAAAATTAAATATCCTTTACTTTGGAGAAGGATCATATGTCCAACTTGGAACAAAAATTCAGGGGGTGCTAATTCACAGTAATCAAATGAAAGAAGAAAGAAACAAAAATAAACAAAAGAAAAATATAAATTAAGACAATGTATTTTTAATTCACATTACCTATATAGGAGTAATCTTCCATAGACAAATAAAAAACACCTAGCTAATCTAGAAAGTTTTAAGAAAAACACTACAGTCACAACAACAAAATAAGGAAAGAGCCTGAATAGTAACTTCAGGAAAAAAATAATAGAGATAAACACAGGTATTACAAAAATTCAGTTAATGCCAATTCTGTCTTTCCAGTTCTTAAGACCAGAAATATTGGAGTTACAATTCACTTTTTAATTTCCCTTGTCCCACACTTCTCATTCTTGATGAAGTCCTGTTTGCAACGTACTTAAAATGTATCCAGAATATAACTAACAACCTGCTTCAACCGCTACAACTCTTGCCCAACATATCCTAGCCTCTTTACAACATTGTTGCATTAGTCTTCTAACTGGTCTTTCTGCTTTCTCCCATGTTCTGTGTGTTCTCTTTTTAAGAGCAATGAGAAAAATCTGTTTAAAATATACACCAGATTATGTCTTTCTTTTAGTTCAATTACTCAGTAGCTTTCCGTCTCTCAAGAAAAAGGTCAAGTTCTTTAAGTTGTCTATAAGACCCTATGAACTGTTGCCTCGCATTACTTCACTGACAACTTCTATTCCATTTCCTCTACTCAGTTCTGCTGCAGTTAAACTGACCTTGGTATTCCTCCAAACTTTCAGATATGCTATATTGTGAGAATTTTTGTACAAATTCTTCATGTACCAGCAACTCATCTACCACAGGTATGTTTGGTCTACTTTATCTTCAAGTTTTTGCAAAATGTCTCCCTATCAAGGAAACTTATTTCAGGTATCATTCTCCTTTGTCTTACTCTAATTTTATTGTTTATAGCAATTATCACCATCTGATATAGAATGTAGTTTAATATATTTATATTTGATGATATGTATAAGAATGTACATATATACATGATCTTTTTCTGTTCAGTTCATTTTTGTATTCCCATAACCTACAATATATAAGCATATAGTAGGTACTCAATAAATATTTCTGCAATGAATAAATTTAGTTCTATTCCTAATAATATAGATTCCAGTAAAATACTTTCATTCAACAAATTGGTTAAAAAAGTAGGGGGCAGACACTGGCAAAACACACTTTTAAAAATTATTGTTGAGTGAAAAAAATGGTACAAACCACATAGGAATCAGGCAATATTTACTAAAATAAGTAGCATGGATCTTTTTGCGTAACAATTCCATTAATGCTTCCAAATTGATGAAACAAAAGAAACTATTCATTATTATTCTGTTGTTAAAGTAAAAGGATAAAAATGTGTCAGCTTTTATTGATGAAAACTGCTTAAAAAATTGTGGAACATTAACTCAATGGAACACTGTATTATTGGACAAAATAATGACTTATTTCCTGTGCACTGATTTGAAAAGCTTCCCAAATAGTCTATTTAGAAGGTAAGCTACAATTGTGTAATAAGGGAAAACAAAGTAAATACATATTCACATTTGCTTATATATATATATAAGGAAGCTAGAAGGATACAGAAGAAACTAATTGGTATTTACATAATGGGGGAAATAGGAAAGGAAAGAACGAAGAAAGGAGAGTGACAGACATATTGCATATATGCTTTTTTTCAAACTTTGAACAATGCATATGGTGGCTTATTTAAAACATTTACAAAAACAGAGTTGAAAGCTATTGTAAGGAATCTTATAAAATTAAAGGATTGACTTCTCAATCACATTCTGAGATTGATATAAGCCTGCACACAATCTTTTCTCAAAACTGAAAAATCTGTTAAATTTTTGAGATTAGACTGCTGAAAATCAATATGTAAATGAATGAAGTAAACCATATGGAAAACACCCACCTAACTAATTACTTCTCAGAAAAGGGTGGTCCTACTGAAGACATGAAAATGTAGTTTCTATCAAAATATGACTGCATTAGCATTTTTAAATTGTGACTAAGATAATGCTATTAATAAGTTAAAGGAAGAATATTCACTGAAGGCAGATAAATGATTAGAAACACAGAAACTCTACAGTCAGAAAGAGAAGTTAGCAATTCATTCCTCAGTGTCCTGTGATGGACGCTGGTCATTAACAATATGCTCTGCTTAGCATACATACCCACTGTGGATGTGGGTGCAATGGATGGTTAAGGGCCAATGTAATAACCTAATGGAAGTATCCATCTTCATCACCCTAGCAGAAATATAAACACCTTTCTAATTATTACGACACATAACATTGTGAGGGAGCCTAAAAGGATTAGAGCCATTTGTACATCCCATCCTATCGATCACTAAATTGCTCAAAGAAAATTAATACATGTTCATTTTGCTTTCTTGAGACTTTGATTAATGTCATTTGATTTCTCTACCTTTGTTCTTCCTAGGAATACTGGCAAATGCTACAGCCCTATAAATCTAAAGGCAAGGTTTAAAACTGATAGCCAGGTACAGTGGTGCATACCCATATTCCCATTACTGAGGAGTCTGAGACAGCAGAATAACTGGAGTTTGAAGTCAGTCTGGTCTAGTGAGTTCAACGTTATCTTGAACTGCTTAGTGAGATCCTGTTTCAAAAAAATAAGGACAAAAAATAATGATAATTCATGTATCACCATAATATCACTAGAGATTGTCTGGATGGGCCTGCAGTGATACTTCTTGTGTTCCATCATATTATTATGCTCCTCCCCACTACAGCAGTAAATGAAGATAATTTGCTATAGGCAAACCAAGTGGGAAGAGAGAGGTGGCTGAATTAACTCCCACCACATCTCAGTTTTAATCTGCTATTAGAAGGAAAATGTGAAGAAAAAAAAAAGAAAACAAGTTATATGATGCTCTAGGATAATTAGCTATCAAGGCAAAAGCAAAATGAACACATAAAAAACCCCAAAGAACATGTTATCTCCTTTACAATTTGTGCAATACAGTTATGAAATGCACTATTAAACTACCTAAGAGAACAGCTTTGCATAAAATTAAAAAGTTGAATTCTCAATATGCATGCATATAAAAATTGATAAACATTTTTGTGTCCGTTTCTGTTAATGACCACTCAAATAAAGAGAACATTTCATTAAGAAAAGAAAAACCAGTGCCTCCTACACAGGATCACATTTTTCAAAGTATGTATACAGTGATTAATAGATTTCTTTTAAGTGTGGAATAAAACTGTGGAACATTCATAAGAACACAGTTCAAAAAGTTTCAGGTCCCCAATTACCCAAATGATTTCCTTTGGGAAGGGTTTCATCTCATTTTTTAAAAACCATTTTCACTTAAACTAAATCTCATGATGAAAAATTTTCTTATATTATGAATTTTTAAGTGAAGCAAGCATTTATTGGATACTAGAACATGGAATACAGTAAGAGCCCAAGGAGAAATCTGTTTCAGTTCCTCTTTGTACCTTAAAGCCACTTGTCCTTCTAGATCACTGGATCTCCATCCTTTCTAACTATGACCTACTGATGATTTCATATATTTTGTCTCCTAGCTTCCCACCTCTCTGACATTAATACTTTTTATCCATGCAGACAAAAAGCAACTGCTACCTTATATGATTATGTGAAGAATTAAATGAAATGTTTGGAAAAAAAAAGTCATTTTTTTATTTTCTATGATAGTCACTGTACTAAGCACTTTCCAAATATTTCCTCATGTAGTACTCAAAATGACCCCATCGTATGCTTATATTTCAGAGGACAAAATCAGCAGTCACAGAAGTCAGTTGATATTATGTAGGTAGCAAGAGGCAAAGCCAGGTTTAGAACTCAAATCTCTTTTGAAATTCAAAACAACTATACCTTCATAGACTGGGCAAGATTGATAAAGTCTCCTTTATTCTGCTGGCCCTATACATACACACTTTCCCACTACTTCTCAGATAGATACTGTCTTGGTTACCTTTTCTTGTCATTGAGGCAAAATATCTGATGCCCAAAATGAAGGAAGGAAAGGTTTATTTCTTACAGTTCAGAGGTTTCAGACCATATCCAGCTGGCTCCAAGGCAGGATGGCATGGCTGAGAGTGCAGCCATTCATGGAGGCTTACAAGTGGCAAAAGCAAACAGGGCAAAAGAGGAGTGTGCCAGAGAGAGAGAGTGAGGAAAAAACATGCCTTGTTCTCTCCCTTATATAGTATGCAGGCTCTGCCCCTGGACAGGTGCAGCACTCACGTAGATAATCCCAGTACTAAAGTCAGTGCTAGGCAATGAACCAATCACAAATGATAGACTCAGCAGCCTCCATGACTGCATGAGGCTTGGGGGGTACCACCTAGACACAAACCATAACATTTCACCCCTGGCCCCCTAAAGACTCATGTACATCCTTTATACAAAAGACATTTAGTCCTGCTTCAAGAGTTTCCAAAGTCTTAATACTTTCAGCATTGCTGAAAAGTTCAAGTCTCAAGTCTGCTCCAAGACCTAAGGCAAACTCTTAGCTGCAAGCCCCTATACAAATGAAAAGAAAGTTAAACACTTCCAACAGTCAATGGCACAAGATATACATTAGCATTCCAAAGGATACAAACAGGGGGATACAAAAGGATGGGACCAAAGGAAGTCCAAAATTCATCAGGGCAAACATTGAGTCCTGGAGTTCCATGCTCAGCATCTGAAGCAATCTGATTGCAAACTCCAAAATGTTTGAGTGGTTCCACCCCCATGGTACTTCCAGGGGTTTTAGCTCCCACAGTTTCTCTCTTGGGCCCACTTTGCTCAATCCTTGCAGCTTTCCTTAGATGATCCATTACCCTGGTATTTCTAAACTTCTGGGTTCTCTGTTGCATGTTTGGCTTCACACTCACAGTTTGACACACTGCCCTCTCAGGGGCACACTGCCTTGCCTCTCAAGCCCTCAGAAACTGAGGTGGAAGCTTTTTTAACCTCAGAACATGTGCATTCTCCATACATCTAAAACCAGTTCCATGTGGATGCTGTCAAGGTCTGTTGCCAGCAGGAGCAGTAGCCAGGCTTTCCTCTTTCTTGGCCATAAGGGTTGAGTGCCTGGATTTGTGGGCACTCTGAACCTGATTGTGAGGAACATATTCTCTATGCCACTGCCATTCTGGAACATGGTGTGACTGCTGCCATTTTGGAATCTGGTGTGGCTGCCACCATTCTGGAACCTCATGTGGCCTCTGTTGCCATTCTGGAGCATGGGGCTCTGCAGCTTTCTTCCCCAGGCATAGTCTCTCACTTTTGCAGCTTTGAGGCTGCAAAGGTAGAGACCCACTGCTTTCCAGGATGTCCTACACCAACTTTTTTATTTCACTGTTCCTTCTCAGCAATCATGGTCTCAGCTCTATCTTTGTAGTCTACAGCTTTCTAGTCAAACTCACATTTTGAATCATGCTACTGGGCTCTTTGCTCTTGGTTTGTACCATAAATCTGGCTAAAAGCCCTCAACAATAGCCATGCCACAGCCTCCACATTCAACTGCCTTGAAATTTCATTTGCCAGTTTAATCAATCCACCACCCTTAATCTCAGTGTCAGGCAAAGTCTCTGGACATGAACAAAATGCAGACAAACTTTCTGCCCAGCTATAACACACATTACATAGAGTCCAACAACCAGTGCACTTCTTCTTCCCAACAGAAGCCTCCCAAGCCTGGTCTTTACTGGCAGGCTCTCTATCAGCCTTCTGGCCTCCTGAGCTCTGACCAGAATCTCCCCTACAGAACAGCTAAGCTGTTCCAGCTCTATGCATTCAGGTGAAATCTCTGAACCTTTCTGGACTCTTCCCACAAGCCATTTCCAAAGGCTCTTGAACCACATGGTCAGGTAGTTACAGCAATGACCCCACTCCTCTGATACCAAATTCTATCTTGGTGACTTTTTTCTTTTTGTTGAGACAAAATATCTGATCCCCAAAATGAAGGAAGGAAAGGTTTATTTCTTACAGTTTGGAGGTTTCAGTCCATATCCAACTGGCTCCAAGGCAGGGTGGTGTGATTGAGGGTGTAGCCATTCATGGTGGCTTGCAAGTTGCAAGAGCAAACAGGGCAAAAGAGGGGCGAGAGAGAAAGAGAAAGAGAGAGAGAGAGAAAAAAAAAACACACTCTGTGCTCTCCCTTATATAGTATGCAGGTTCCAACCCTGGACGGGTGCAGCACTCACACCAATAATCCCAGCACTAAACCCAGTGCTAGGCAATGAACCATTCACAAATGATAGATTCAGCAGCTCCATGACTGCATGAGACTTGGGGTGGGGCACCTAGACACAAACAATAATAGACACAATAGAGGTAATTTGCAATTTCCAAGTGGCAACCTTGTGCATGGATTTCTATTTGCCTGGTTTCTCCTTTTGCAGCATTGGAGGCAACATTTTTCTGACTTTCCATAGACTAGGAACACAATTCTAATGTCTTAAAACTGTGTCTTAGAAGTCTAACATTCTAAGACATTAAAGTTGTTCTTCCAGGAAACGCTGAAATAAGCACATGGGGCTTATCAAGAAAGGATCTCAGGGAAACATCTGTAGGTGATGCAATCAAGAAATCAGAATTAGGTGTAAGGAAAAATTCAACCATAAAGCAATTTTAACAAAAACTTCAGTCATTCCAGTGAACTCTGGAAGTTGAACGGTGTTCAGAGTTGTCACAAGTTAGAGCAAAGACCTGAGTCTTTGCACCTTCCTATTAACAGTTATTAGATGAGGACTACCTGAGAAGAGGCATAGATGGACAAAGCATATTTCTTCATCTTGAAGCAATTCCTGGGAAGTAACTCAGTTGAAGAAATAAACAGGCACAGCTTATGGGGACCAGGGAGAATGAATCCTTCTGAAAGATGAGATCTTGATGGCATGGAAAAGCATAAATGATACTTGATTTCTCCTTTTTCCTTCATTGTGGGAGTGCTGAGTTCCTACCTAGATTTGGTCTCTCTGCCTGGAGCCATAGTCTTATTGAATATTTATAGTCAACTTAGTCGTGTCCTACAGGTTGTAACGTTTGGTTTTTTAAAGTAACCCTATGATGCCCATGCATAGAATGAAAATATTCTTTGGATTTTTCAGAGCAATTCTCCCAACTAAAAATATATTAACACGAGTTGATAGAGTATTCTGAAATTTATTAGAACTCTATGTGCAATCTGAAACCTGTCAAAGCTGCACTCTGTCTCATGTCTTCATTGAGATTTGGTTTATTCCACATTTACATAAACTAAGTGAACATACATTTTCATTTGACTATGTAATTTGTAAATCACTTTCTGACATTCAGTCTCACTTTATCATAGGGATAAGGACAAAGTTTTAGAATTTCCAGAAGTTTGTGTTGCAAGGCATGTAAAATTTGAAAATATACACCAAATATTTATTACCATTTATTTTGATATTTTGAAAATGAAAAGAAAAGAGAAGAAAAGAAGACAAAATCATTTTAACTGGTAGACCATGTGCTTTAAAACCCTGGTAGGGTTATGGTGTCCATCCAGAGTAGTAGTAGCTTACACATGGGTCAAGATTTTTACAAGCAAGTTCCTGATATTCCTTCTTCTCAATTTACATTAATTTTCTCCTGGCCATATTTTCCTTGAACAATCTAACCTCTCTCATTAAATTCAAAATTTGGCAGAACATTTTTAACATAAGTACTGACATTTCAGAGAGTGGTTTGCTTAGTTAGACTTTATCCTCACTCATGGGAGAGTTGCAGGAAGAGTGGGGTTGATTAAGGAGGATAAAAAGATGATTCATGTACTGTAAATAGCTGTGAAGAATGTGACCATAAGGCATGGTAGAATGTGGAAGCATTGTTTTTAAACATATTTTTGGCTTTAATAATTAGGTCTTTTGAATAGAAAATTGCTGAGGAGGAAAGCCAGATTGTAGGGGCTAGGACAGAGCCAGTGGAGAGAAATGTTAACAGCCACCAGAGATCACTTTCTTGTAAATTCACTGTTCTAAGATTGAAAGTAAGAATTAAAGGCAAAGAGCAAGAAATATGTTGAAATAAGGAACATAAATAAGGAAAATGTTAGTACTATGTGCAATAGTATTACAAAAGAGGTAATGTCAACTTTTGAGAGTGAAAGATTAATAAAAATAGGAGTAAGAAGAGTGAATTGTTATGTCTTTCAAAAATAAAAATGTAATCTTTTTTCTTCAAATATATAAAAATATCTTTACAAAAATGAATTTTGACCCAAATAAATGTTGGTGATTTAAATGATACTTAAATGCTTTGTGCTAAAAATTAAATTAGTTTGAGGATTGATTCTTCTTTTTGAATCTTAAGTTCTATATTCTACCATTCTCTTCCCAATCCTTCGCCTAGGATCTTAGACTTCCTGTAGACCTAGAAACACTCATGATTTGTAAAATCTTTTCAGCGTTAGGAAATAGGGATTTTTCTCTATGTTAACACAAATCTCTCCCACTGTCCCTTGGTTTTCCATTTCCTAACCTAGAGTATAATTTTAAAGGTAGAGATATGTTCACAGGGCTTCCAAACTTGCATAAGCAATGGGCAGCACTTTCTTCCCAACAGCAAATTCTCTTCCTGCTAATGATATTTTTCCAGAGTACTATAAATCTACAAAACATACATAAAATATCAATTGTTCTGAATATATATGCTTCATTCAGTATTTTTTGGAGTCATTAATGAGTTATAAACCCACCTTTCCTTTTCTGCTCAAAAGTGAATCATATGTTTCATTAACTTATAGAGAATAAAATAATTTTCACATTGTGTTAATAAGTCAGTTTCAAATGCTTATATGTATTTACATCTATTTAAAGAAATGCTAGTTTTTTTCAGTTATTAAGTGTATATCTAATTGATTATTTTAATTATAGCAATTTATGCAATATTTTAATTTGACAAGACAGGATCTTCCTAGTTATTACTCTTTCTAGAATTTTCTCGACTATTCTAAGGTACTTATTTTTTAGATTATTAGTAAAGGGAGCCCTAAATCTGTATATATTTTCTACATAGGTGTCTAAATGAACTCTGACCATACATGAGTGAGGAATTGCTGAAAGACAGAAAAACAAAACACAACACAATGAATCAGAATTTCCTTAATATCCAAGAGAAAAAATTACAATTGGAGTCCAATAAAATTAATCACATCCTAAGTGAAGCAAGAAAAAAATCAGCAACTAGAATAGATCTATACAATGTTGATGATACTACATTAACAAGATACAAAAATAAGAGTTACTTGACATAAATAAAACAGGAAAAGATAATACTTTCTCAAGATAAAAGAAAATCATCAGTAGTTAACACTGAGATTACATAGACATTAGAATTTTTGGAAAAAATCTTTCGACTTCTCACAGCAATTCTAAGCATTCTCACTTAAACAACATAATACACGCATACTAAATTTAAAAATATGCAATCTCAACAGAAGAGTAAAATAAAAAAAATTTCATAAAAACTAAATATAATACCATATGAATATAGATGTCAAAGTTGATAAACTTGAAGATACTTTAAAATGAAAAATTTTTTATCTCTAAAGTTGAGAGAAAAATACTTGTTTAATCTATAGAGAGTTAAGTACCAGTGAAATAATATTAAAATACAAAATATATGTGTAAACTGAGGCCTCCAAGAAGAAACAGTAAATGGAAATGAGAAAAGTATTTGGAGATATGATGATCAAAAATTTCATAATTAGGTGAAAAATATAAATACACAGGTTGTGGAACTTCAAGGAGCCTGAAGTAGTATAATGAGGAAATAGTACTACAGTTAGACACTTCATGATTAAACAGCTGAAATCAACAGTAACTTAGTACCATGTGATAAAGAGACTTATCCAATGGAAATGTGAGTTTTTTTTTTATGCAAAATGAAAATGTCTGACAAGATTGTAGACATTATGCTTTAGTATAACATTTCACAAGTGTTCGAAAGAGATGGGAACTTTTTTTTTGGGTCAAATGAGCCAACGAAGGTGTTTCAAACAATAAATATAATCTAATGTTCCCTACTCCATTATAGGGCTGAGAGGTAGACTTAAAATATGACACTAGGAAAACAGCTGGAGATTATTGGTAGTGATATCCATTTTTAGCTCATGTCAGACACTCTATTTGACTCCTTATTGACCAATATGTTGAGATATTTAGAGCATATTAGCCTTAAGGGAAGAGGAAGAAACAAAAAATAAGAGATATGAAACATGGTCCCAGAGCTGCATTATTAAAGAAGGGTATGAAATGTTTTAAACATTTTAAGTTTCAAAATTACATATTTTTAATGCTTATTACCAGTCCAAGAAAATTTTCTGTGAAGAATTACTTATTTTGTATTAACTATGTATTAGGAAATATGAAGCAATGTGCCTCTATGCTTTTTAAAATATTTAAATAACTCAATTTTTGTAATAGTCATATTAGAATTTTTATATTCCTGGCTTAAATTTCAACTTCTACTGAGCTCATATTTAATTTAATATTGAATTGATATTGAAATGGTATTGAAATTTCCGGTCCACTTTTTCTTAATTTTCTTGGATGTGCTGTTCATGGAGACCAAGGAAAGACCATAGATAGTTAATTCATATCTCTCTGGAATTTATGATTTAAGTCTGTGGATTTGTCTCTACCTATTAACTGCTAAAATTAACACTACATAAATAAAACTATTAAAAACAATGAGAAATGATCACTTCCAACTTACTTCATTTTTTCATAGCTATTTTAACATTATCTCAAAGACTAGATCATATGTCCTTGGAATTCTTTTCCCTTTTCTAAATGTTGATAAACTGATACTTTGTTAAATTTTACCCAAAAATAAAATGACTTTCTTTGGCTATAATTTCCATTGATGTTCTTTATGAGGATTTGCTACCTGGATATCAATTATTTTTTACAGATATAAAACTCATTTTTCAAATCTTTCTAGTAAATAGTAACTTTTGACATGTTTTAGCAATGGCACGAATATCTTTCTTTATAGACATCATACAAGAGACACTGACTAAATATTACAGGGTTTCAAAATAGGGTGAGTACCAGCTTTAAAATCACTCCTAAAATATGGGAATACACTTGATTTAGTGTCTCTCTCTTTGGAGGCAGCAATTCAATCTGCCGCAACGGGATTAGGTGTGTAGCAATAAAACTATAGAAGCAGAAGCATTTACTGCTACAAAAATAACAAAAATTATGACTATGCTAGAAGTACTTTCGTCCAAACTTATGTGAAATGAAATTAGAGAAAAACAAATATAAAGGCCAATAACAGAAATTTCTGACTTTTTAAAAAACCTGAATAAAAAACATTTTCATTTAAAAAAGCTACCTTAAATGAATGAAATTTTTACTTAAATGAGAATCTTCATTTAAATCTTAGCTTGTCTGAAGAAAGGGAAAATAAAAATTAATATTTTTCGATTCACAGAACTAGTCGCATCTTTCATGCTGTTTGGTCATCTCCAGGGAGGTGACATTAAAAACAATGATGAAAGTCATTATAATGTCAGTGTCCTGCCAAAATGAAACAAATTGCAAATGTCTTTCCATGAGAGGCTCTCTTGCTTGGTATTCGATCTCCTTAGCCATTTGTCTACTGAAACCACAGTTGAAGTTAAATTTTGGTGAACTGTCTACATTTTGCCATTGCTAGTTAAAAACAAAGTAGTTCAATGTGGGAGTGAGTTATAGTTATATTAGTTTCTAAACTTCCCTTTTCAATATTAACATACTATCTGGCAGTAAAAATTGTTTATCATGTTATGGTTTTCCTTAAATGTCTTTTCAAATCATGTACATTCAATTGATTTTAAGAAATTATCAGGTAAGAATATATCATAAAATGATCTCCTGAAAGCATAATGATTACCTTTCAGAATTCAGTACACCTTATTCTGTTAATTTCCAGTTATTCTCTGAGAAGCTGTGATGATTTTAATAAAGTCACTCATGTTGCCTTCAAGGGAGACTGAGAAATGGGGGGAGGGTTGAGATGAGAACCCCTAGTTTGCCATTCTGTCACTTTTGGCTAGAAAAACTAAGACATTTTACATAGGGGCTCAATTTAAATTGCTTTTGAAGAAATAGTATTTCTGCCTTAACAAGAAGAAAAATTACCTTTTCTGCTTTAAAAAGGTTTTTTTTGTTTGTTTGTTTTTTGAGAAAATGAGCTGGAACCATTGACCTAGCATGCTTTATTTAAATATCTCATTTAATTTTCTATATACTCAGCAGAGTTACTAAAGCCACTTACTGAAATGTTGCTTATCTTATTGTTCTTTTCCATATTATTATGAAATTCATCTTCTTCAAGCCTGTCACACATGTTTACAGACGTTAACATTCTTTTCAGAGAGAGAGGGCAGATGGAATAATAAAAAAGGTGTTTGGTCTAAAGAGAAATTTGTGTGGCTGGCTATAACTCCAATTTAATAATACTGCTTTTGTTATGTGAATTCAGGAAAAGGCCTCTACATGTAGCACTTTAGTCCTGGTGATGGAAAAAAACAATGTCTCCAGGAAGTAGACATATCCTAAGTGATATTAGGTGAAAGCTATGTGGGTAGAAAATATAATACAATAAATAAATATAATAAGTAGACTTGAAGAATGGATGCTTGGGGACAAAAATAGAGAGTCAATCAGAAGGTAGAATCTCATGAACATTTAGTAACAAATGAATTTGGCAGTTTGGTAAAAATATTACTCCAATAAATGAGTCCTGCTATGTAGAGATGGGGAGAAGAATGTTTGCAACTTCTTATAAAGTGTTACAATTCCAATACAACTTGATTTCTGTGCTTGGCAAGATATCCAGGACTCTTAAAATGTGAAGACAAGAACACTGAATTCCATCCAAGACAGCAATTCAATTTTTTAAAAACTCACTTGATCTGTCAAAAAAATAGGATATTTAGGAGTTAAACTCTGTTGTATTTGGCATCTGCTCTTCTCTCAAGTAATAATTTTTAAGAAATCATAATTCTTTGATGAGCATATGTCCCAGAGCAAAGTAGAGATAGTTCTTTGAAACTGAGTTCAGGGAAACAGATGATTTACAGCATTACAAAGTCAGAAGTCATGAAAAACAGACACGTTTTCGTTTTTATAGTAGGCCCAACTTTATTTCTCCATCTGAGAAACTTCTGAATTCTTCCATTAGTTGACCCCTGTATGTCTGTACTGATTGGCTCATAGTCAGTGACTATCTGCATTACAGTTACAAACATGTATACATATATCTGCATCATATTATAAAAACAATGGCCTGAATCCCTTCAAAAAGTCACTTGGGAAATACATGCATTGCCAATAATGTATAAATTCTTGCTGTAGGCCACATAGGCATTTTCTTTAAAAAATTGAGATCAGTTTTATATTTGACCATTTTCTAGACCTAGTTTTAAAATAGGAGGAAGGGTATGACAAAGCTGAGTGGGGAAGTAAGTGGGACATGCTAATTACAAGATCCCAGAACAGTGCCAAATAATTCTCAGGATCCCGTATGTAAATCCTCTTGCAGTTTCCCAAGATGTTGGATGGCATAAAAGAGATGAGATGCCAGGTGGAGCCTGCTGTAGTGACTCTTCACAATAGCCCACCCTGGGTCTCCCAACCTAAGGTGTACTTTTATTTTTGTCCTTTTTTTCTTTTCCTCTTTTATTTGGCTCAAGTATACTTTGCAAAGTGAGTTTCTTCTTTACACCTTCATCCCTCACTTTTCAAATAAACTCTTGGCACTGCTTTTGGCTTGTCTCATTGAATTCTTCCAGGCAAAAAGGACCTGGAATATGTTTACTGAGTGAACCATTTCTAAAGGAACTACCTGATAAAAATATGTCCTATAAAATCTTTCTCTTCTTTCCAATACCTTCTTTATCTTACCAACTAAAATTTCCTGAATTTTCAGTGTTTTATGGAAACACACTGATTGCTACAAAAGCATTCATTACCCTTCAGTTCCCATAGTGAAACCACGGTGCCCAGCACATGTCTAGTACATTGTTTCAATCTTTGTGTGCGAGGTATCAGTGCTTGCTGTTGGGCCCAAGTAGTGCTGCATGGAGGAGAAGGCAGGGAAGCTGAGACTGAAAAACTTTTGCTACAGGAGCTTGTAGCAAAAAAGATGATATATAGTTCTCTACAACTGGCTAAATTATGCTTCTGAAAGTGGTTTTCTGTAAGATGCACTTTAGTTTTCTTTTTGTTATTATATGAAGGTGGGGAAGAAATAAAGATGAAGGAATGTATTTTGTGACAATATTTTGAGAACTCATCATTTCTCTGTGGGAATAGTCCTAAGATATACAATTTTTCTCCAAAGGCAGATTCAAAATTTAGCATGTTTATTTTATCTTTCTTCATCAAAATGTCCTCTGAGAAACGAACAGAAAAATAATCTCATGAAATGACGTGCAAATTGCATTTAATTTATCAAAGCATTTCATGACTCACGTAGGGGGAGGTAAATCACAAAACCTTAAGTGCCAGGAAAAAAGTTGAATTTTTAACTACAAAAAATAAGTGGTCTTAATGATAGAATTTTTATGTTGATCTTTTCGAGCATGTAACAGTTTTAATTACTTAGGAAATTTTATTGGATCAGCAAAATCCTTGGATTTTCATAGGAATGGTTTTTCTAGTAGCTGTAGGCACATCAAAAAGTCTGATTCGAAGTACAATTAATCCTTTTAATAAATCAGTACCTGATGGTTATTATTTTTTAAGTGTAACTTTTATAAACTTGTCCCTAAGAGGACATTTTTATGACATTATGTAAAAAGAAAAAAATTCTTAGATCAAATTTTGTACATTCTATACTATTGTATTCATGTAAGGCATATTTATGTTTTGCATACAAGGTATAATGCTGAATATTTAAATTTTTTACAAAATACTACAGTAAAAGACAGTTTGCCAGTAATCTACCTTAAATACTCCTCCTAACTTTGAAGCACTTTGTGCCATCATTCCTGTCATTCTCTGAAGCAGTTCTGGAAGCTTTTTTCATGAATGTCTTTAGTTTCTTACATGGCTGTCCATATGCTGAATAGATTCTACATGTTACCTCTCAGGGTTATTTTAACTTTAGGGAAAATCTTAAAGTCACCAGTAGCCAGATCCAGTGAACAAGGTGGATGAGGGCACACTGTAATGTTTTTATGAGCTTGATTTTTTGTTGGATGGCACCCACAGCAGCATTTGCCATATTTTCTTTTATCACATCTTATAAAGACACTCACAAAAGCACACTTCCATAACTGTTTCACATTTGTGTATTTCAAGCAAGCAGTATTTTGACGGACACTAATAACAATGTGTCTTTTACTATAATTTTTTTTAAAAATTTAAGTGTTCCTATATATTTCAATCATCTCTCATATTCCTAAAACTTGTTTCAAAAATGAAGTAATTTGCCTGAATTGTTTAAGACAGGTCCACTTTAGCCATTTCTCTTAATGATTTCCAAAGATGTCAGTTACCTCTCTCTCTGTTATCTCATATTGAGAAACATAACCTTGCTTCTACCTATGCTAATTCCACAGATATTCTTTACCAAGATCAGTCTTTGACAGCCAAATTAGGGAAATTTCCTTTTTAAGGTTTCAGATAGCATAAAAAGGTAGAGAGATAAACTGAGTTGTCAAAACTCAGTGAAGAATTCTGCATAATCAACTTATATTGTCTACTTTCATACTCCATAGGTATTAGCGCCACCGTTGTTAACAATTTCTCACCAATATCATTGCTACATTAATGTTTGCTAAATATATCAATTAATACAAATCTATTAACTATGTATCTTTCAGAGAAAGCACTATGAACAGCATAAAATACAGACAGCCTGATTCCTAAACTCAGCAAATAATTGGCATAAAGACAAACACAGATCAGACTAAGAAATAGTCTCTCTCTCTCTCTAATTTTTTGGCAATAGAAATTGACACAATTAGGCTTCAAAGAAAAAGAATCATTAGCATTGTGTAGTCTCATTATTATGCTTTTAAATTTTTTTGCAATAATTTGTTTCTATTTTGCCCTCCTTCCTGGTACCTGAGGCAAAAAAAACTTACAATGATCTGTGATGCTTCTTCTATTTATCTCCTCACTTATATCTGACTCATAAAGAAATTCTATTGGCTCCAATTTTAAACTTCATCTAAAATCTTGACTGCAGATATTCTGCTGCCACTCTAGTCTGAACAATTACCCTTTCTCCCTGTATTGTTGCAACAGATTCATCCTCTGATTTATCCTCTGCTCCTACCCTTGCAGCACTCCAGCGTATCCCAAGCCAACAGTTATAGTCATTTAAAACCTAAGTCACATCTGATCGTTCCAATGGCTTCCTGTTTCACTCTGAGAAAAGAACAAAGTCCCTTTGCACTGCTCACAACACACAGCCTGCTTGCCTGTTTGCTATCTCCTGGACCTCCTCTCTGCTGTCCCGCACTTGCTCACAATATATAGACAGCTGAGTTAGATAGAAATATTACAGACTGGCAGACATGGCAAGGCCCTTGAGACAGTCATACAAAACACAAAAATACATTACAACTGTGACCAGAGGTACTTCTGTGGAAGTCAGGCATCAAGATAAATATTGACCAGGTCTAAGTGCCTCCCCAAGGGATAAGATAAGTGGTAACACATGGTCTTATAAAGTCTAGATAGACAGCAGTCATCCCTGTATGTGATCAAGATCCTTGGAGCCAACCCTTCCTGAAAAGTTCTTTGCTCTTTCCAAGTATACTTGCGATGTTACTTCCTTTCCCATTGGATCAATATTACCTAAGCAGCTATACTTGTAATCTTGTTGTTCATTCATAGTTTTGATCTACGTTGCACCCACCTCATGATTTTGCTCTATGAAACTTCCCTTGAGAAACAGACTCATTGGTAATCCACTCAGGTTCTCTCCTGTCTTGTTCAGGAGCAGTCTATCTCTCAATACATATTTACTACTCTTAACCTCCATCATTCCCTAGAATCCATTATTTAATTTTGGGAACACAAACTCAGCATATTGGACATCTAGCAGGTTGGGAGTTAATATTTCCCCTGTATTTTTTGGAGGTCTATATCATTCCTATCTCAATAATGACCCATCCACACTGGGCCTATTATTGCCCTCAAACATTCCAAGAATGCTCCTACTTTTGAGGCTTTGTTTTCATTATTTCCTCTCTCTAGACATTGCTTCATGTCCGTAGACAACTGATTAGCTCACTCCCTCACCTCATTCCAGTCATTGCTCAAACCTCCCTTTACTTCTGAGGGTTATTCTAACATGTGAGCCCTGATGTCACCTTACAGGATGACTTTTATCAGGAACATTTCAGTCTATTACAGAGACTCCAATAAAGATGAATCTTCAAAGAAACAAAAATCTTCTCAAGATGTTATAAATTCCTTCTGCAAACTTTTTCACCCACACTCCTGCTATTACCTCTACATACAAAGGACATTTTCAAATAAGAGCTATAATGAACCCTTCAAGTTTCTGTCAGATCCATTTTACAGGACAATCAGCCCCAATAGAATACTTCCTAGTACATTATTAGTCAGGACTACTTGAATCATTATTTCCCTAAGAATGACTACATTGATCTAGTCGTGAAAGATGCAATGTTGTCTCTAAGTTTAATTGTTTCTTAAAAGAAAATTTTTGAGTTGGAACATTATTTTTTAAGCATCTTGAAGAAATAGATAATCCTCTATGCATTTCATATTCACATTTACCCTTCTAAGTCTAGCATACCATGTGGAAATTAGTGATTCAATGTTGAATTGAATTAAATTCCTCCCATATATTTTATTCCTACTTTCACAAAATGCATTTTTCTGAAATTTGTTTTTGTCACTGAGAACGCATAGAATAAACATAATAACTTATTTCAAGTACATGTTTGCAGTATAAATACTTGCATTTCTTAGAGGGCATTGGTACATGTACATGACACATCTTAATTTTTTTTCATTCTGTCTCTTCCCCTCCCTTGTCCTCCTTCCATCACTTGATCCACTTTCCTGCTGAGAAAGATCTATTTCCCTATTTCCTATTACTTATCCTTTATTTTTCTCTTTATTTATATAAATATACTTATATTTTCTCATGCAATATTTGAGTAACTGATTGATGGATTGATTGATTTTGTGGTCCTGGGGATTGGACCCAGGACCTGTGTGAGCAAAGCAATAACAATCACTGAGCCACATCCCCAGACTGAGTATCTGATTTATTTCATTAACATTATGATCTCCAAGTGCACCCATTTTTCTACAATATTTACCCTTTTTTATGGCAAAGTAGTACTTCTTTGTGTGTAAATATTATTTTTTTTCTTTTTTGAGATGGGGTTTCACTATGCAGTTCAAGCTGTCCTTGGGCTCACTTCGCAGCCCAGGCTGGTCTTGAACTTGTGATGATCCTCTTGCCTCAGTTTCTTGAGTGCTAGGATTACAGGAGTGTGCCACCATGCCTGGCTCTGTAAATACTTTTATGCATTTATCTGTTGATGGACATATAAGCTGCCTCCAAGATTTCGCTATTATGAATTGTGTTGCTATAAACACGAACACACATGTATCACTGTAGTATGATGCCTTTATCCCTTTTTGGAAGTTCCCTAATAGGGAATAGCTGGGTCACACAGAATTTTAAATTTCAGATTTTTGAGGAATCTCTACAATGATTTCCATAGTAGTTGCATTATTTTGCATTCCCACCAACAAAAAGCATATTAACTTTTTAACATGAAAATTATTTAGATATTTTTATGCTAGCTATTTTGTTTCCATCCTATTGCTCTCACTCAAGATTAAATACATCCAGTTCCTTTAGCTGTTCACATATGATAAAATATCAACAGCCCTCGCTTCTTCATGATTTAGTCTTAAGTCAGAGATTCTGAAGCTGAAGTTCTTAAACACAGGAAACTCATAAATTCCTTTCTAAGATTGCTGTAAGTATTCTAAAATTTTATATAAAATTTTGCATATGTGTAATTAATTGCATTTTATTGAGGAATATCAACAGCTTCTTTTGCATTTCCAAATGGGCAAATGTGATCTATAAAAGTTTAGAATCACTTTTGGAAACTATTTGCTTTGTCACTGTTGATCTGAAAATTTTATCCCAAACTCATCCATGATGCTGCACCAACCAAGCTAGCACAAAAGAGCCAGTATTAGTCAAGACTCTATTTTTGTTTAATGAAATCCAGCTTTTAATTACTTCTAAATATCATTATCCTGAGTCAACACTAAATTTATTTGCAAATAAAACCGTTGTATTTTACTTCACTCATAGATATACATGAACACATATACTCATTATCAAGCTTCCTTCCATTGTTACTGTTAGATGTCTTTCAGTGTAGAATCCATATTTCACGTTTACACCTATCAAATTTCATTATATTGACTTGACAGGATCATTGTCATACACATTTTCTTGCATCTTATTTCTTACATTAATTAACCTTCCTATTTTCTACTCATTTATAAATTTCATAACCATGACCTCTGTCGTCTTCTAAGTTGTTGAAGAATGTTGGCAGTTCTATAATAGTCCATATAACATCTCCTTTCAAGTTGCTGGGAATCCACGCTATTTGTGGTTTACCAGTCAGTGTGTCGCTGTGTTATAGAATCATACAATATATGTCTTCCCAGTGTTTTAGAAGAAATATAAATAGTTCTGATACAGCCTGAATAAATTATGACTTCCTCTATCAACCACATGTAATTTGTTAATCTGTCTCTTTAGAAAGTTTGCTTCATTTGGACAAACTAAACACACGATATTTAATTAGCATTTAGAGACTGGTTTTTCCTTTTCTACATTTTGCGTGGTATTTCCAAACATTGCTAGTTTGAGATAATCATTGAAAAAAGAGATTCTCAATACAAGGCAATATATTAGTGAAAAGTAATATCATGATTAAAGATATAAATAACAACTACATATTGTGTATTTCAAAAAGCAAGAAGGAAAGATTTTGTATGTTTTCATTATAAGGGAATAATAAACATTGGAGGAGATGGATGTGTTTAATCAGATTTAAACATTACACATCATATATGTATATAAAAACATCACATGACACCCTGTTAATAAGTAAACCTTTTATGATTTTATCTTTAAATTGAAAATAAAATTTTAGAAATTAAACATTCTCTAATACTCTTAAGGTTCATGAATTTTTAACTTTTAAAATAGATCAACATTTGAAATTCATATTTAAAGCAATAAATTTGCTTTATGATACAGAAACATGCACCTTAAGATTAATGAGAAAAATTTAACCACTTTGTACAATGACATGTATTAAGTTTCAAGTATGTTCTTATGTATAATTTACAGATGTCTTATAAATTTTAATGATGAAATTTATGATACTTTGATTTCCCACTTGACACAACTGATTTTTCTGTAAATATCAATAACATTCTAAAATGATAAGCTAAGCCAGCAGTTTGTATTTTAGGGATGGAACAAGTGTAATAAGACAGAATAAATAATTCTGTAAATTAAAGAATATATGAAACAAAATGAAATACTTATAATTGGAAATGACTTATTAATTTAAGAATAAGTATGTTGCATTGAGAAAATGTATTACTATTTTGGAAATGGAAAAACACACAAAACCTCAAATTCTAAAGCATGCAATAATTTATTTGCACAATTTTCCATTATAATTTTTAAGTTTTATAAAAACATATGTCAATTGCTGTAGGAAAGACAAAGTACCTAAAAAATGACCTTAGTCTTGGATAGTATATAATTTCATTGGCTGAGAGACAAATTATACATTGGAAAGAGTTTTCACCCCAGACCCTAGTAAAGGAAAGAACTACAGCTACTAGGATAACAGGAAATAAACCATGATACACTAATTACATACAATATGCTTCATGGTCTATAGTTTGAAAAACTGCAAGGGCTACTCAGAAAAGCAAGATATATTTTTAGACAAAGTGATCTACAGAATTCTACTGAGCAAAAGTAACAATGGGATCTGAAAATTGTTAGAGTTCCTAGCATTCAACAGCTCAAATAACACTTTAGAGGAGTCTGTACAAATCACATCAATAAGTACATGACTGCCTGCTTTCTTGTTCCCAAATCCTGGTGACCTTCCACCTGAAGAATGGTTAAAATATCTCTGCTAACACCATATTCCTCTCTTCTTCCTATTCTTATGTCTATGCCTGTCAGAGGTAATTCACATTTGTTGTTGAGTCCTGCCACTTGAATAAGGGTGGAAAGAATGGGCTCCTTGGGGCTTTTGAATTCTGAGCTCAGGTTTTATTTTTTTTATGCTTGAAACATTGAAAACTAGAGATGATATATCATTCTATTGCATAAAAAATGAAAATCTTCCCTTTGGCTCTCACAACTGTTCCTCTGCTTTGGAGATCAGAGATGGTAAGAGAGACTATTTTTTAAAATGTAGCAAATGATTTGGAGGTGTAGATATGTAACTTTTCATGTATTTGGGTTGCAGATTATAAGCCAAGAAAAAAAAGAGATTCAAATTTCTGCTGAAGAAAAAAAATTTCTGCTGAAGAATCCTATAATCTATAATATGTTTCCCTCTACTGTCTACTCACTTTTAGCTTTTACACAGAATGAAAGAATATATAATAAGAAGAACCAACTATCCTTTTCCAACTATATGCTCACATTTTAATAAAAAGTATCATACTTGGCCTTTGGTTTCACTTTCCCAAAATGAGGAATGATTTTTTTCTGTCCATCTGAAATTTATTTTTCTAAAACATTGCATTGTTTCTTGAAATTAATGAAAGAAAGAATCAGCCATCATTGTCATTTTTTCACATATGTATGTATTTTGGTGATGCTTAGCTCCCCCAAGTGACATAGTATTATAACCATGCATAATATATCAGTTATACTCATATCAAAATGCACCCTCTGCCTCAAAAAAGTATATATATATTCCTTTTCTAAAAATAATTACCTAAGTTCATTTCTTCTAATGTTTTAAAGACTTGTGGGTACATACTCAACCTTCAAATTTCATGGTCATAAAATTAATGCTTCAATAGGTGAAGTGGAAAAATGAAAAGGTATTTTTGTTTATAAACATTAGTATTTAAATTTCAGGAAATAATTTGGAGGGGAGGCTTAGCTAAGTAACTCTTCATACATGTGACATACAGATCTGAATTTCTGTTGAAGAACTTTCAAATCTACAATGTTTCTCCATCCTTTCACTTTTAGTTTCTACAGAGATAACCTACTAATGTGTTTCTATCATAAACAGGGGACATATTTTTTAATTGCTTAAAGAAAGAGATCTTGTAGTAGTACTTAAAAAATAAAGACATGGAAGAATTCTTATTTAGTGATAATGATGAACAAATGTTAACTCAAAATTCCCTTCATACTTATAAGGCTTCCAAATTTATGCAAAGTACCAAAGTATTCATTACATACTATCTTTTAGGTCAGAATGATTATATCTCTTACCCTATAATAATTATAATTATAGAATGTAATACTATGGAATTTCCATTCCAAAAATCATAAAAATTAAAATCTCAATGTTCAATCACTATACTATTGGATGGCTAACAATCACATAGATACTTACAACATTTATAAACATCCAAAAAACAAGATTGGAGAATCTGTAATTTTATAGAAATTGTTGAAGTGTATCTCATTTATTCACTATATTGAACACAGCGTTGTAACCTATAAACATTTCATCAGTCAATACAACTACCGCCTCAGTTATCACATTTTTGAATTAAGAAATCAATATAGTTACACAAAAATAGGAATATGTGACAAAAGATATTTTTTCTGCTTTTCCTCTCAATCTTAATACAAGATTCTTGAAGGCTTATGTTAGTGAGAAAACATGATTTAATAGAATTGAGTAAATCTCTCATTCTGAGTAAAGCTGAGTAAACATCTAAGCATCAACTTATAAATTTATTTTTTAAATTTTAGCCACCATGTCAATGTCAGTACAAACCTGTCTTTCTAATTATGTTTCTTTGGATAATTCTGAAACTAAAGAAGAAAATGTGATTAATATTACACCTCCAAAATCTTTTGTCTTCCAACCTAAGATAAACATTAAGAACTCAGTATATAATACTATTTTTCACAGAATCTTAATTGAACATTTTAAGGGCCTTTTCTCCCACTCTACTGAAAAATTGATTAATTTTTTTCTGTAGTAGTTAAATAAATTTTTTATGATTTTTCTTCCATCTAGCCTAACCACTTCACCTTAAAAATTGTTGTGATGAAAAAATGTTTTCTATCTTCCAAAAAAACACAACAATTTATGAACAAATACATCCCTTGAAACCCTGGATTTATGTGGATTTGAAACATATTATATTAAAATTCTCTATTTTATCAACACAACAGTGTCATTATTAATAATAGCAAGTGCTGAGCACCAATTTCCATTGCTAGTAGGCTTAATTATCAATGTTAAAAGGCATCATAGAAATAATCCATGCTAAATAGTTCCAAGCACTTAATGAATTTCTAGGTCTATTTTTCTCTTAAAAGAGCAGCAATAATAACAACACTAAAAGCAATGTATGAACATGTAAGAGTAGAATTTTCCTGCTGAATGAAGAAGAGGATGGGAAGCTAGATACCTGCTCAATTCAATCCCCAGGGGACCCTCAGGCATCTCCATGAAAGCTTTGACTGGGAAATATGAGATCTACACTATCTTCTTGATTTAAAAATATGAGCCAGAATTAGGCGGGGAAAATAATCTGTGGTAGGCAACACATAAGTCAATGGAAATAAAGATATGAACCAGGTCTCTGGAATCTCCAAGCTATCTTAGGTTGGATGGTGTTGGCTTACACACTACTTTAAGTAAATTATACAATAAAGCACAACACGGCGTGTTTCTATTAGTAAGTAAGCCTTTTCCACACTCTCTTCCTGGCAGATCAGCAAAATAAATCTCACACAGATTTTAATGAGTAAAACTGATCACACTAACGTCATCATATTTACCCAGTTTAAGTCAAATCACTTTCATTAGCTTTCCCATTAAAACAATATCTCCTCACTAAGCCCATAAGTATAAGGAATTGTTTGAAATTTTCATTTCTAAAACAACAAAACACTAGCCTTATGCTGTTTGTACAGGACAAATATTCCAATATTTCAGGGTTTAGTGCCTTGTTGATTATTATGTAGAAGCAAAAAGCAGCAAAAGCAGGCAAAAATCTGTGTGTGTGTGTGTGTGTGTGTGTGTGTGTGTGTGTGTGTATTTCTATTAAAAATACAGCTTTTTGTAATGGGCATTCTTTTACATGTTATTTTTCCTGTTTTTCAAGGTTGAAAACATCCCCAGAAGACTATCTTGCTTCCATCAGAGGCATGAACTACATATTTCAAGTTTACTGAATTTGAGAGGTATGAAAAATCATTAGGACATGCCTTTATAACAGTGTAGCAGAGGCTATCACAAAAGAGCTAACTTGGCATTTTTCCTCAATCTTCAGTTTTCTCTGTATTCACCACAACTGCCAAGGAAAACGTTTGCTTTTAAAATAACCAACAGCAACATTATCAGAAATATAATTTTTAAATCTATTCTTTTAAAAAGTGTATTGATGCTGTCAGTTTTACAAAAGCCCTATGACGGATATCATTAATACTCACTGTAGAATTGTTTATGTTCTAATGCTTTGGATAAATTACTATTTACAGGCAGAAGTGAGAGTTTTTTTTTTTAGTATCTGAAATCATAGCTATTTATCAAAGCAACAAATAAGTCTTTCTTTAATTTACTATCAAATAGATAGTATATCATTATAAAGGAACACATGAAGGAATGTAATGGCTTTGAAAGAACAATCTTCTGAAATTATCAGTATTTTCAAAGTGAACATAATAGGTATTTCTCAAGTATTAACAATTAAAACATTTCTTTTAAAGGAAAAGGACTTAGCTATTTTTAGTTTAATAAAATTTAATTTGTTTGCATATAAAATATGTACATAACACATAGCTGTATCATTTAAGCATCTTCAAGACTGGTACTGCTTTTCACTCCTAGTTTATACTAGAACCAGAATGTGAACAATTTCCCTCTCAGTTGAGTATGGAAAAAAGAAAATAAAAAAATCTCTCATCAGAATTTTTTTCTTATTATTAGTTGATAATGATCTTTAATTGTGAAATAACTCTCAGGTAAACACATTTCAAATTACAGTCTTAATTTTTTATGGTTTTCAGGAGTATAGAATGAAATAGGAAGCTATGCAAAGTAATCTTAATAAAGGACAAGAAAAATTATGATTTTTCCATTATCTTTTAAATTTTTTGTCAAAACATTCAAAGTTCCTTTAATATCAGATATAAGTATCTAGTATACAAAAACACAAAACTTACTTAGTATGCTGTGTCTTGGTCCACTCGTGCTACTATAACAAGATATAAATAATACTTTTTCAACAGAATAAATTTATTTCTTATGTTTGTGGTGTGATCATTAATTATGATATGTCAACTTAACCTGAGGAAGAACAACATTGCAGATTAGTAAAGTCCCAAGTGTATTTGTCAATGACTGACATGTAGGCTGCAAACTAAGGACATAAGACCTGCAGGTTGTGGGAGGTACCAACCAATAGACTTGGAGCCTAAATGGAGTAAAAAGAGAAGAATGTCTGCCCCTTTTCTCTTTGGAAAAACTCTGGTCTTCTTTGCCTCTGGACATTGGTCACCATTCCTTTAGGCTTCCAGTGCAGACTCTTCAGTCTTCCAACGCAGACTGCTTGGCTTTCTAACACAGATTCACACCAGCAACTCTACAGTAAGATTCTGAACTTCTGACCAGCTATTTTCAATTTTTCCTCTTCTGATTCTGGAGATGACTTCTGGGACTCTCTCCCTTCTGATACTGTAAGACTACACAATAAATCCTTTGTATAATTATATGAACATATTTTGTATGAATTCTCTTCCTCTGATGAGCCATAACTATTAAATCCAGAAACTTGGAAAGTTTAAGATCAAGGCCCGCAGATTTGGTATATGTTGAAAGCTCTCTGCTTCTGAGTAGGTGCCTTGCTATGTAAAGCCCATATATAGTGGTCTTAATCTCATTCATAAGAAAGAATACTCATTACATAATCCCCACTTCTTCATACTCTTGCTTTGAGGATTATGTCTGAACATAAATTTTTGAGATAACGCAAACATTCAAATCATTACACAATGTAATTTACAATACTCAAAACAATTGAGAATTAAAGTATCTTGTTTCTTAGGAAAAGCTAAACAGGGTTACTTTACACCTTGTTCACCTTGTTCTTCTCTTTTTATAACTAAGAATATGAGGCAAACACTCTGACTACGCCTTAGTAGACTGTCATAATACTTTCGAAATTTAGATCATTCAGAATTTTCAACTTCATTCTTTTGATGTAAAATATCTTTGAGAATTCCTTTTTGGTGGAGGACTTTACAGGCATCACTTGATCTGAGACATATTGATCTTTATAAAATCACAATAGCTTTCTTCATTTATGTCAATAAGTTTGTCTTTATTAAGTTATTCTGATTGCTTATAGTCATTCAAATGAAACCAGTGTTAACATGCCGAAGGTCATTTATTTCTTCTTAAATCCATTTATATTAGATTTTCATTTCTAGCATCATGACTTTTAGTGTCTTTGCTCTATACTCATCTTTGTTGGCCAATACCCTTTCAAAGGTAAACTTATAAGATATCTTGTGGCATATCATTGAGGAGGCAGGGCAACATCTGAATATGTTTTGCTGTCAATGTAGGAACTGAATAACAAATGACAGTCTCTACTCTTGTACAAACATTTAAAGGAAATGACTGCTTGATAATAATTGTGGACATTTGTTACTTATATAGTGATTTATGGGCTTAAAAACCAGTTGTAAAATTTATACTGTATACAATTACTCACAGCTAATATGTTTCAGTAATCAAAGTTTGAACTGTATTGTTGAAAGATTGGTTTTATCTAACCAAATCACGATAGTACAATTTTGTCTATATTTGGAATTGTTCATAAACAGGCTACTTCTTGTGTATGTGTGTGCATGTGTGTAAAATTTGGTAAACAATTTGTTATTGGATAGTTGTTTCACATAAAGAAAAAATTCTCTGATTATACTGTAAGACTACACAATAAATCAGTTTACATTTTTCTACTGTGCAATTAAATATGTGATTTTCAGTGTACATGGTATGTACTTAAAACAATTCAAAATTGAAGGTGGCTTACATGGATTTAAGTAAAACTTCTCCCACTCAATGCAGCGAAATAAAGCAGGTAATATAATGCAGAATAAAGTGCTTATTTCTAATAAATTGAATGTATATTCAAACATATCATAATGCTTTTGTGGCCCATTTTGGTGGTTCTTTATCTGGGAATAGTCACAGTGAAGCTATGACTCCTTGAACTCCATGGAATCAGTGAAGTATGAAGTGTGATCAAAATATACTGTGACTGTTTTAACTTAACGACATTCTTACACTAAGAGATACAGGTAAGTTCTAATTTTCAACTCACTATAAACGAATTTTTTCTCCTGTGTACTTTTCAAAAAAATGCAGATGAAATGTACATAGTTTATATTATTCTTCAAGTATGGAACTATAAAGTAAAATAATATAATAAGCAAATTTATTTATTGGTGAGTTTTTAAAAATTTTCTAAATAATTTTCCAAATTATACCGCTTTGTTTGTTACACTAAATAGGAAATGAAATTTATGTATGAATTTAATCCCAGAATTCCAAATTTGGTATGAATAGCAAACAAGCTGATAAATACCAAAGCCTTCATCTTGAGTGCCAGAATTTTATAAATTCTCCACAAATAAAACATTTTTGTATAAAGTTTTATGCATTCTTTCATTTCTTTCCTTCTTTCCTTTCTCTTTCTTTGTTTCCTTCCTTCCTTCCTTCCTTCCTTCCTTCCTGCTTACTCTGTAAAACTTGAAGATAATAAATGGATAAAACTGAAACTCTCAGACAATAATAAGAAAGTACACACCTGAAAATTTATATGAAATTTTCTAACTTTAAATCTTAGTGTCTTTAGGGACCATGTTTTTATCCTGGGATTATTCTACTTTATTATGAGTGTTTTCTTGGTAATGTTCAAGAGCAGAAAAATTGAGAGCTTACCAATAATCAGGACAAGTCTTTTATTCCAAAATTTAGGAATTATATATTCTCCTCTCTTCTGACCCTCTGCTCAGTAGTAATCCATGATAAAGCCTTTTGAACAAAAACTTTATTTCTATGTTGAAAGGCAATAGAAAGTTCTACCTTTCAAAATTAGAATGAGTTCTAAGCTCATTGTGTATTACAGCACAAAATTATTTTGGGCATTGATTTTTAATTCTTTATATACACTTTACTTCAAGATATTTGAATTCTAGTTATGGGATATAGAAAGTTTGATTGTGTTTAAAACT
Source organism: Cuniculus paca (assembly GCA_004365215.1). Taxonomy (NCBI): domain Eukaryota; kingdom Metazoa; phylum Chordata; class Mammalia; order Rodentia; family Cuniculidae; genus Cuniculus; species Cuniculus paca. The sequence continues at coordinate 98,374 of RJWT010000038.1, forward strand.
GAAGCTACTTGGACAAGTGTGGTGGCACATACCTATAATTCCAGCACTTGAGAATTTAAACCCAGCCAGGGTTACATAGTAGAATCCTATCTCAAATCGCAAAACAAGACAAAACTCAAAAGTACACCAAAATAGATGTACAAATTCTCAATATTATTGATCTATAATTCTTAAATTTAAACATATTTCAAAAATTTTTACTTTTAATAGTGCCCCTTTGACTCACAAGAAATCATGATAGAAAGTAAATCATTTCATTTTTAAAACATAGTAATCTTTAATTAAAGATGACACATACACTAGTCAAAAGAAGATTTTTTTTTTAATGAGCATACCCTCATCCTTAAGATGCCATTTGCTTTTAGTCTATTTTCAAATGCAACAGTCACATTTTGGCTCATATTATTTTTAACCTACAGCTACATTTAACCTTTAAAATATGTTTTGGCTTCATGCTGATATCAGTACTTTTTAAAAGGTCTTCATATAATTTCAGAAATTCCCTTTAGTTGCTCTCACATCATCTCTGTATCCACAGTAACAGTGTTAACAAATCTCTGGGGAAAAGGAGACTCTAAAATAGAGAAAACTTTGAGTTTCAAATATTGAGTTCGATGAGCTAATTAGATAGTCATTAAACATCAGAACTCTGCAAATAAATGCAGAGATGTAAATAAATGCCAGCTCCATGATTTAGTATCTCTGAGATCATGGCCAATTACTTACTTTACCAATGCTTGGATCTTTCACTTTTAAGTTATAAGTGATAGCAATACCTACACAGGAATTTAAAGAGATGATGAGGAAAACATTCTTCACACATTATGCTCAATATATACTAGTGATTATTATTATGAAAAGTTTTATGAACTTTTAATTTATATATTCATTTTAAATGTTCCTTCAGTGAATCTGTGTTTTTATGTTTACCTATCCTTGAACAATATGGCTTATAAAATATACACTTGATAAAAAATGTACTGGCGCTGGAGTTCTAGACTTCACTTACGAAAATGAATACAGTTGGAGAAAACTTAGGAAAAGTTTTGGAAAGCTTCTTCCAATATTTGAAGGATGTTACTGTTTCACAGGTACAATAGTCTATGATTACTTACGTGACCTGTGTGTCACAAACATAAAAGCTGTGTTTAAAAATAACTTCCTATATGGGATCCCAGGAAAGAGTGCTTTCATTTCAACTAATTCATGGTAGTCATTGGGAATTCTCTGTAAAAACACAAGGTGAGCATATTTATTTATTTATTTATTTATTTATTGGTATCAGGAATTGAGCTCAGGACATCACACTTGCCAGGCAAGCACTGTACCGCTGAGCTATATACCTGACCCTAAGGTGAACACTTTAAAAAATAAATATTGTGAACTGATCATAGCATTTTTTTCTCAGTTCACTATTTCACCCAATAATTCTTCATCATTTTGTAGAAAGCAGTGCTCTGAAGTAGAACTCCAAGAAATAATGCATGAATTGTTCAAAAAACACATCAGGAGAGTATGACACAATTATTTCAAGTAATAATCAATCTTTCTTTTCCACAAACCACATCCATAAACACATATATCAGTTTTTCATTCCATTACATTCAGTAAAACAAAAGAAGTTGCCCTTCTCAAATTCATCCTGTTCAGAAAAAGATAAAACACAGCAATAATCATAAAATGAAGTTATTTAATATTAACAAAAACAATTTAAAGGAAAGACAATATTAGTTTAGCTGCACTTCTATTTTTTGAAGTGAATTATAACTTTAAAACACTCATTTGATATTTAGAGAAAGAACAGTACACAATAATGTGAGTAATTCTTTGTGTTGTCTACCTTTTTTCTTCAAAACAATACTGCAAATATAGCTTTCAACTGTGTAATTAAATTCAAATACGTTTATTGTGTTTTTGGTTGTAAAATATGTAATAACAGACTACAATATGGTTTTTGAAAAAATATTGTTCTACTAAATATGTATTTTGTTCACCTTTGACATCATAAAATCATCAACCCTGAGAAATTAAAGAATAAATACAACATATTATCCTGGAAGAGCTCAAGGTTCTGGGTGCGTGGTTTTTAAAAATAAGAAGGAGAGGATATACAACTTATGTTCATTATAAGGTCGTGACTTTGTTTTCTCTGTGTAACACCCATGGTAGCATCACAGTTCTGACTGCTGACAGACATGTCACCCTGAAGTCATCTTGCCAATAAACTGTTTTTCACTTTGGTCTTTTTACACATGCTCTGGAGTTGATCAATATAGCATTTTGTTTCTAATTACTGATCCCTATTTTTATATCTATTTTATCACCTTCTTACTGTCTCACAATATTTTACATAAAGGAATGAATAAGAAAGATGCATATGAAGTATGGCATGTTTTAAAATTGCCTTTTAGCCAGGGATATAGCTTAGTGGCATAAGCGCCTACCTGGCAAGTGTGAGGTCATGAGTTCAATCCCCAGGTACCAAAAAAAAACAAAAACAAAAAACAAAAAAAAAGTGTCATAAAGTGATGTCAACTAAAAAATTATATTTCCCCATTTATTTTCCCTATAATAACTGATACTGATTGTTAAGCAGATGGTTAGACATTGGCGGGTCTGATGGATAAAAGGAGTGAATCAAAAATAGCATGTGCTGCCACCTAAATAAAGAAACAAAGATGTCAATGTGTAATCATTTCTTAGGTCTCAGGTCCTGAGTGATCCTACAATGCTCAACACTAGGTCACACGTTGTACACATTCTGTCTGATACCTGGCCACCTGACCATTTCATTCCAGAACAAGGCACACTACATTTCCAGCTGCCAGAGTTTGCAGGACAAAGATTTTGGGAAGGAAAATGTTCTTTAAAGAGCAACCTCTTTTGGGCTGGGACCTGGATAAATTAAGAATTTATCTTTCGTAAGTTTCTTACATGATTAAAGTCTCTGAGGAAACACTGACCTCTTAAAAAGGACAGTAAGCCATTTTGCAATTGCTCAGTAACTACTAAGTAAAGTAGTGACAAGCATCGTAATTAACCCAGTAATTAGTACCCAAAAGTAACTCTTAGGTGCATAAAAATGCATCCAAACTTATACTTCATGTAGATGTCTTCATGTCACTGCTGCCTTCTCTCTTGAAGATTTAGCTCTAACTGCAAATCCTTTACAATAAATTCTACCTAAACTTTTGCACAGCCAATGTATCTTGACTGAATTCGTTCACCAAAGGGAAAAGAACTGAGGACTCAGGAAATGAGGGTCTAGTTCCTCACTGCATCAGGACTTGGCTTCCTACTAACATTTACTGAAGAATTAACATACTTCAGTTAGAAAATAGTAAGAAAGCATAAGAAAATTCATGACATCTTTCTCAAAATTGTAAACATATTTCACAAATGGAATTTATTAAAATAATGTCTACAGGAAAACCAAAATGGTGGAGTAGTGATCAGCAGCCAAAGTGAAACCTTTCCAGGATCCAGAATTCAACAATATAGAAAATAACAATTTAGCAAAAAGAAAAAAGAAGCAGATCTCAGGGAACAGAGATGAAACTAACAGGAAATTTAGAAGCTACAGTGAAGTTGGAGAAATGAAGCTCAACACAGAGAAAAAAATGTCTGGAAATTTACCTGGGCTACCGGGCAGGGAAAAACTGTCTTTCAACATGCAGAAGGTTCAAACCAGACTCATGTATCTCACCATGTACTAAATTGAAATCCAACTGGATTTAAGACTAGATGTTTAAACAGGAACATTTAATTCACTGGAAGATTAAATGAATTTCAATATATTTTTGAAAGTAAGCAGATAGTTGGAAATAATAAAAGAAAACTTCCCCATAGTCCTAAGATCACATCTATCACACCTCTAACCTACCAATATCTGTTATTATGGATCAGTTATACATATTTTGTGGACTATATTTGATACTCTCTTATTCCAATTTCCAACTCACTATAGTTTTAATTTTTCCATCTTTGTCAGATCTCCTTAATTAGAATATGAATCTACTATAATTTATGATGCATATAAAATATATTTTTGCATTCACATTTTGCTCCAGTTGGTGTTTTATTTCTTGGTACCCTTACATAATAAAGTTTCTTAAAAATATTGCTTGCAATAAGCTAAACCTTGAAAACAACCCAAATGCCCATCAACTGATGAATGGATTTTTAAAAATGTGGTTTTTTATAATGGAGTACTACTCTGTCATAAGTAAGGATAAACTTGAGACATTTATTGCTAAATGGATGGATCTTGAGGCCATACACTCAAGTGAAATAAATCAGACATACATGCATAAATATTGCATTGTCTCATTGATGTGAGAAACTGAAAGTGTAAAAAGAACCAAATTGATTCACTGGGAGCAGCATGGCGGTGGCTGCTCTGGACCTGGCTTGAGTCCAGGGCAAGCGCAGCAAACTCCACCTAGCTGTGCACCTTGGGACTGGGTGACCAGACCCATAGAAATCTGCACCCAGCCCTCATTGGCCACGGATGTTCGGGGCATCCCTGGGGTCCTCCCTGCACCCCACCCGTTCACCTGGGGCAGCCGAGCAGTGGCTACTCTGAGCCTGGATTGAGTTGAATATGCAACCAGCGAGTTCTGCCTGGCTGTGTGGCTTAGGACTTCACCAAGAGACTGGTAGGAGTTTGTGTCCATCAACCATCAGCCACAGGCATTTGGGGCATCCCTGGGGTCCTGTCTCCCTGTGCCCCGCTCGTTCACCCAGAGTGGCCCAGCAGCAGCTACTCTGGGCACGGATTGGGTTGGAGGTGTGGCCAGCAAATTTCACCCAGCCATTCAGCTTGGGACTTCTCCAGGAGCCCAGTGGAGGTTTCTTTCCATACCACATTGGCCCGGGCCATTCAGGACATCTCTGGGGTCCTGCCTAGGCCCCACCCATTCATGTAGAGTAGCCTGGCAGCTGCTTCTCTAGGCCTCACTTGCATTGGGGGTGCACACAGCAAATTCCACCTGGATGTGCAGCTTGGGACCTTGCCAACAGACAGGTAGGAATTTGCGACCCTCCTCCATTGACCCAGGAAGTTCGGAGCTCGCCTGGCATCCTGCCTGGGCTCCGCCCAGACACCACCCAGCAACAGAACAGCCACAGTGGTAGTCTTGGCTGGAGCTGGAGGTGTGCATTGTGATTATCACCTAGCCTTGGCACCTCAACTGTGCACGTTGGAGTCACCTCCCACAGTGGAATACAGGAAAATGACTAAACAAAACAGCAAAATGCAATCTTGCACCTCCAGTCCTTCCCAAACAAGCCAAAGAGACACATACACAGAAGAAAATATGAGCCATACACCTGAAAGTTTGAAAATGATAGCAACTGAAGTAAAGAAACAACTCTATGAAACTTTAGAGGAACTGAGGTTACAAATGATTTCCCAGGTAAAACAAGAGATGATAAATGTAATGAAAGAAATCCTAAGCACATCTAAAGAAGATATAGTTGGAAAAATATAGGAACACTGCAAAAGGATGGAAACCTTGAATGAAGAATACAAGAAAGAATTAGAATGCATGAAACAGATTCAAAGAGATATCCAGGAAATCAAGCATACCACTGAAAGCTGGCAAAGCCACCTCAATGAATGTGAAAATAGAATTTCAGACCTTGAAGACATGATTGCAGCCAGTGAGGAAGAAAGGAAACATCTTTTAAAAATAACAAGGAATCAGGAAATAACAATTCAGCAGTTGCAAGATGATGCAAAGAAAAACAATATAAGACTAACAGGTGTAAAGGAAAAAGAAGGAGAAAACACAAATGATATAAAATCACTATTTAAAGAAGTCATAGCTCAAAATTTCCCAAACATGGGAAAGGAAACTGACATACAGATTAATGAAGCACATAGAACTCCAAGTAGCCATAACCAAAATAAATCAACACCCAGACACATAATTATCAGCATTCCAGAAATTCAACTTAAGAACAGAATATTAAAAGCTGTGAGAGAAAAGAAGCAAATCACCTAAAAAGGAAAGCCCATCAGAATCACAGCAGACTTCTCAACATAAACAATGAAGTCAAGAAGAGCATGAAGTAAAGTATTCCAAGTCCTAAAGGAAAACAACTTCCAACCCAGACTGATATACCCTGCAAAACTATCCTTCAAAATTGACAGAGGAATAAGATACTTCCATGACAAAGAGCAGCTGAAGAACTTCATGACCACCAAACCAACCCTGCAAAGAATACTGAAAGATACTCTAGAAAGACATGAAAATAACTATGACATCAAAAACATCAACAGAAGAAGAACACCAATCAGGGCAAACAATTAAGTAGAGGCAAAAGGTAAAGAAACCACTGCAGAAAGATAACATGACTAAAACAAGCCAGTATATAGCAGTTATAACCATTAATGTAAATGGCCTCAATTCACCAATCAAAAGGAACAGACTGGCAGAATGGATCAAGAAACAACATCCAACCTCTATGCTCTCTACAAGAAACCCATCTAACCCAAAAGGAAATTCATAGACTGAAAGTAAAAGGATGGAAAACAATAATCCATGCAACAAGAACCCAGAAAAAAGCAGGAGTAGCTATTCCGTTGGCAGATGATGTGAACTTCAAACAAATAATGGTCAAAAGAGATAAAGAAGGTCACTACATACTGGTTAGGGGAAAACTCCAAGAGGAAGAAAAAACAACCTTAAATATATATGCACTAAATTTGGGAGCATCCAACTATATAAAACAAATATTAATAGAAATGAAAAATCAAATAAGCAGTAAGAGAATTATAACAGGAGACCTTAACACACCCTTGACTCAAAGAGACAGATCAACTAGACAGAAAACCAGCAAAGAAATAACAGAACTGAATCAAACCTGTGAACAAATGGACCTGGTAGATGTCTACAGAGTTTTGCATCCAACAACATCAGAGTATACATTCTTCTCAGCATCACTTGGTACATTCTCTAGAATAGACCATATATTGGCCCATAGAACATGCTTAAATAAATGTAAAGGAATTGAAATTATCCCATGCATACTATCTGAACACAGCACCATCAAACTGGAAATTAATGACAAAAGAAGTTGCAAAAACTGCATAAACACAGGGAAATTAAATAGCATAATCAGTGGGTCACAGAGGAAATTAAAGAAGAAATTAAACAATATCTACAAGCAAATGGAAATACAAATAAAATTTAGCAGAACCTGTGGAATCCAATGAAAGCAGTCCTCAGAGGGAAATTTATTGCAGTGAACTTGCACATCCGGAAAATGGAATGAATGCAAACAAACAATCTAATGATACACCTGAAACATCTAGAAAAAGAAGAACAAGCCCAACCCAAACCCAAAAGAAGGGAAGAAATTGTAAAGGTCAGAGCAGAAATTAGTGCAATTGAGATATCCTATAGATATCTGTTGAATGACTAAAAAACAAACAACACACAAAAACAACAAAAAAACCTTTAAATTTGTCTTCCACTTTAAAACTCAACTCATTTTATGTTTCCTAACACATTTTACCATGAACTTCATCTTTTTTATGAATCTACAGATAAATTTTTATCTACATTTTTCTAAGTTTTTCCTCTGGAGTAACTTCTCATTGTAGGGAAAACTTTACATGTAATCATTAGAAAGGAATTTTAAAACTTCACTTTAAGAGAAAATGCTACAGAAATTGATTGGAAACTATAATTGTCATGGAACTATTATATGCTTTAAATCTGAAATAAAACATATTTTCATTTTTAATTAAATTAAGTTTATTTTAAAATTAAATAATGGTATATTACAGATAACTATTTTTGGAAATGATGCTATATTCATGTATTTTAATTCCTGGGTAAGCTATGGAAACAAGTAAATCCACCCCAAGTTTTGATTGGTTATCCTTTATGTTCAATGCCTTTGATGGTTCTCTACTGAGTGATATTTGTGATATTCTTTAAACTAGGGAGCAAAACTATTTGTTGGCATTTACATTCAAATCCATCACTAGCTTTTAATATAAACTCCTGCCACATGCCCATTTTCCAAACTTAGGAAATGAATGAATGAATTTCATATGTCACACTGGCTTTACTCATGATACTAACAGGTACGGAAAGAAAAGAATAGGTTTGGGAGTATTATATATGAGTGCGCAAAATGTCAAGGCTCTCAATATTTCCCAATAAAAACTCATAGAAGTGTTTCAGTGAAGACAGGAAAAGTAACTGTATGAAGATATAAGCTGTATGGACTTGGCCAACAGACATCACTTGTCCATTATTTCCTCAGCTTTTAAAAAAATTTTATGTTTATTCTATCACTTTGTCTTTATTATAAAGAACAGAGGGTGTCTTTGAAAATTCCTAAAGCAGGTAGATGCTCAGCGTAGGATTTTCCATTCCCCCACCCAACCATCCCACTCTATTAACTTTTTCTATACCACTGTTCTGTCTCCACCATGCTACTTGTATTCCTAATCTATCTTTCTTTTTGTTTTATCTGTTTTTGTTTCTGTTTGTTTTTTGATACCATGAATGGAAGTCAGGGTCTCCACCCAGAACTACATACCAAACTCCCTCTTTTTGGAAAAAATTTTGAGACAGAATCTCATCAAGTCATTGAGTTATTTGGTCTGGGCTCAAATTTGTGATCCTCCTGCTTCTGCTACACAGTGTGCTGGGATTACAGTAGCGTATCTGGTTTGATCAAACATTAGTTGATCAAGTTATATTTTCTGTAATTTACCATATTCCTGTATCTATAACCAAGATACACATTCTATTGCTATTTTTAAGTTTTAAACATATGATTAATGGTTTTAATAATCTATATTGATAAAGATTTGTGAATAGCAAGATATCCACATTTAAGCTAGGTCTTTCAAAAAATATATTTGGTTGACAATAAAAATGCTGGAGAGGCTGTGGGGAAAAAGGAACCCTTCTTTACTGTTGGTGGGAGTGTAGACTGGTACAGCCACTGTGGAAATCAGTCTGGAGGTTCCTCAAAAAGCTAGGACTGGAAGTCCCATTTGACCCAGCCATTCCACTTCTGGGTATATTCCCAGAAGAAGTGAAATCATCTTACCACAGTGATATATGTGCACCCATGTTTATAGCAGCACAATTTGTAATAGCCAAATTTTGGAAACAACCCAAATGCCCATCAACTGAGGACTGGATAAAAAAGATGTGGTACTTTTATACAATGGAGTACTATTCAGCTATAAAGAAGGATCACATTGAGGCTTTTATAGGTAAATGGATGCGACTTGAGACCATACTCATAAGTGAAATAAATCAAACTCACAAGTGTAAGCACCACATCATCTTCCTAGTGTAAGAAACTGAAAGACTCAATAAGATACAAAATCCCAAATAAATATGGGGAAAGGGTAACAAACTGCTAAAGAAAAAAACAACTCAGGGAAAAGCAGAAAAGAAGGAAGGGAAAAGAAAAGCTATAAATTTGTGTGCATATATATATATATATATATATATATATATATATATATATATTTAAGATAGATAAGATGATTGTACCACTGATTTTATTAGTTCTTAGAACAAAACAGTTAACATTCATAGGACTGGACCAATTCTGTATGCCTATACCTGGTAATCTGAGCAACTCTTGAAGCCAACTATACAAAATAACAACTTTTGGTATCTTCGCATCACCTTGGTTAGAAAGCCTATGTTGTTATTGTTTTGGGCTCTTTATTATTGTTATTTATCCATCTTTATTGTTTTTTGTTTTTCTTGTGCTTTGTTCTGCTATTGCCTTTAGCACAGAAAGGATAGATGTACATGTATACACTTATACATGCCTAGAACTACTCCTAAAGAGTTTATAAGAGCAGATTTTATTAACTATCAAGATATGAACAGCTACTTTGAAGACAATGAGACATTATGGTAGCCATAGCTGATTTCTTATCTTCATGTTCTGAAGTCCAATAATGCTTTCATTCTTTGATTTGATTGGTTTAAGTCTGTTTTCTATTATTTGATTGCAATATGCAAGAAGATATGAACAGTTTTGTTGTTGTTGTTGTTGTATTTTTTTGTGGCACCAGAGATTGAACTCACAACCTTGCGCTTGCCGGGCAGGCGCTTAGACCGCTGAGCTAGATCCCCAGCCCTGTTTTTGAGACAGGGTCTCACTATGCCATTCAGGCTGGCCTTGAGCTCACTTTGTAGCCCAGGCTGGTCTCGACCTCACAACGATCCGCCTATCTCAGCCTCCCAAGTGCTGGGATTACAGGCGTGAGCCACCACGCCCGGCTATGAACAGTTTTTTTGAAGAAAACAAAGGACAGTAAGGTAGCCATTGTTGATTTCTTATTGTCAGGTTTGAAAGCCTGTAATGCTTTCACTCTTTTGTTGTTTCTGGCTTTATATTATTTTGTTTTGTTTGAGTTTATTGTGTATGAATGTATGAACAACCATTTTGAAGCAACCAAGAGACACTAAGGTAGCCATTGTTGATTTCCTGTCGTTATGCTTTGAAGACCTGTATTTCTTGCAGTGTTCTGTTCTGATATGCTTTTTGTGTTTAACTCTGTTTTGTTTTATTCTCTTTTAAAAATATATATATATATATTTGGTTGAAATCCTTAAATTCATTAGTTTGGTGTAACCATCAATCATTGTGTACGCTTCTGATTAACATCTTCAAAGTAACATTGAATATGAAGACAATAACATTATTGCAATTAAGCTTTAGTGTATTGTCAACTTATTCATAGGAATGTTAAACAGCTTGCATAGGATTATTCTCTTCATAAGGTTGTTTTAAAATAACATAATTTTACTTTCAAAAATTGTGCCGTTTTAAATCAGGGTTGCATATTTTATATGATGAAATCACTTTTTCATTACCTAATCTAGATAAACAACTTATAATTCAGAATAACTGTGAGCTCTGTTGAAATTACAGGAGACTCTGAAGAATCGAAAAATCAGCAGTTTGGAGAACGTTGAGTTTGATTAAGTGAAAAAGAGTTTCTTCTCAGTGATGTCACTTCTGTGACATTATTCAAAATCGAAGAATTTCTTTCACATTTTATTCCTTGTTAAGGAATGTTGCCCACTGAACACATTCCTTCAATTTACTAAGTCACTGTTCCTTTTAAATACAAAACAGCAAATAACTTGTTACAAAATGCTTTGGTTTTTTCTTATTTTTTCTAAGTATTATATTATTTTTATATCAATTGAATTTGTAACCACAACCATTTATTCAGGAGAAAATAGCCTTCAGATAGAAAAATAGACCAATTTAAACATTAAATCTCAATGAAAAATTAAACTTTCACAATAATATTGAATTGGAAATATGATATTTTTTAAAAAAGTAATGTAAGTAGCAACAAATGACTATGAAATAGATTTTTATTCTTTTGCATTTTATGATTATTTTCTGTAATATTTTAAGTATTTATTCTTACATCCTGTCTGACTGCTCTGTTGCAAAGACAACGTTTATGCCTCAGGTCTGAAAGAAATATTGAATACATTGAATATTATGAAGAGTTTATTATCAATTCTATTTTCATTATAACTGTTGTGCCAAAATTATTTTCTACAAGTGACCATTTTTTGTAAACTTCACCCATATTTGAAAATACTGTCTAGTATATTGTTACAATAAAGAAGCCCTTGGCTGATGTTAGAAAAGAAATGTTAAAGTGACTAATGAAATTGATAAAGTCACTAATGAAATATATATATATATATATATATATATATATATATATATATATTCCTGGAGTGATTCAACCTGCCCCATAGTAAACATTTCTATAAGAAAGAATAGCGGAGTAGCATTTTTAACAAATACATTTTAATAAAAAGGAAATACTATTGTTTTATAGGTAAAGATTACTTGCTCATAAAAAGACCTGCTCATGTCAGGTATATAAACACTTTCATCAACCAAAAAATATTTTGTAATGAAAACCTTGCAATAAGAAGGCTGATATCATTCTTTGAAAGTGAAATCTCTTGAAGAAAGTATGGTTTTTAAAATTATTTTCTTATTCACACATAACTCTATGTAGTCATGGGATACTCTACAATTTGATACATGTATAAAATGTTTAATGATTTTTTTTTATGAGTGGATATATTCATTAAGATAAAGAAAGCTTCTGTCTGAGAGAGAGAGATAGAAGGGGTCCCAAGTGGGTTGCCAAAGATTTTGGCTTTTCTAGGGATTTTTATAGGGTAAAGTCACGAGGTGAGGTGGGTCCAAGTTAGGGAAAACCTAGGAACTTGTAAGGCAAACAGGCATGAGGTGGGACAGAACTATGGTCAACCAATAAGATTAATTGTTCAGGTAAAATTGACCATATCAAGGATGAATAGGGAAGTGAGTCATGTAGCAAGCGCGCATTCTTAAGGGTCAGTGACTCTTCCCATAAGGGGCTGGGATGGTCAAGGTGATCCATACCTATTTAGAATGTTAATCCCTGATGTTTCTACTTAGGGTGTGATTGTATTTGTTTTGCCTTGTCTTGAGATCTGGCTTATAGCAGGAGGTGTCTGTCTCCTTCAAGGTCACAAGACATCTGTTCCTCTGTGTCCACTTTCTCGAGGGCCTGGCCCTATCTGACTGCCTATAATATTTCTAACTAACTCAGCTGCCTGTAACATTCCCTCCTCTGAAGAAGTATCCTGAACTGCCATGAGGGAGAAATGGGTGATGACCAATTTGGGTTCTTCAGGCTGAAAGGAGTCATAGTTGTTGATTGGCAGTCAGAGATAGTCTACAGAGGGTCTGTCTAAAGGCCCTCAATAGACACTGGACAGTTTCATCTTGGATAGGCATACAGCTCTAAGTCTCCTCTCCAGTGACTCCTTTCACTGAAGTATGGCGACTAGAAGGAAGGCCAGGATGGAAAAGAAGGACCGAGAGACTTGCGCCAGTGTCCAGCAATAGGCTGGTTTCTTTTCCCTCTATAGTCATGATTACCTGAGGCTCCTCCATGGAGATGACAGTCTGGCCAGAGGGAGAGAGCAAGAGTGCCCCAGGGCCCATCAGTCCTGCTGGACCAACTGATAGGATGGGTTCGAATTCTGGGGCCTTGGCCTCAGAGGGCAGTGTGACCTCCAGCGGTCACATTTGCAATCAGGGCATGGCTTAGGGGGCTTCCCATGGCAGTTGCTCTTAAGGTGGCCTGGCTTGTGGCAGCGATAGCAGGTAGGTGTCATCATGGAACTCTTCTTGGAGCCCCAGGAGACAGACTTAAGGTCTGTTCTACTCAATGCTGCAACAAAAGCAGCTGCTTTCTCTTGGTCTCTTTGTTTTCTCTCTTTGGCCTCCTCCTCATCATGGTTATAAAATACTGAGGAGGCAATTTTTAACATAGTATCAAGTGAACTATCAATTGAGTCATAGTAATTAACTGTTGTATTCAAGTTCTTCAGGGGAAACAACTCAATACAGAACACATAATTTATAGAATTATTTTATAATAGTCACCCAAAGAGTCAAACACAAAAGTGCAGGAAATCTGTCCACCCACTAAACATCCCAAAGAATCCAGCTGAGAGCCTGGATCCCACGTCAAAATCCTGCATGAGACCAGCTGAAAACCTAGAGCCCATGACAACGTCTCACGCAAGTCTGCTTCATAGATCTGTACTGGAAAGCCCCAAAGGTTAGTGATGGAAGCCAGAAAGTCTGTCCCAGGGGGATGAAGGATCTGTGCCAGTAGACTGAGGGATCTGCTCTAGAGCCAGGAAGTGGCTCTCTCCCGAAAGGTACTATAGCCATCCTCAGTGACAATGAGGTCTCAAGCTCCTCTTAAGTTAACAGCCGAGTTCATATCATGAAGCCAGCATGACAAGCTTCTCCAGGAGATTGAATAGCACACCATCTTATCCTCTGGAACTAGGAAGTGACACTCAAAGTAAGGACCAGAGCGCCTCCAAAGTGAACTTTAGCCATTCTCAGTGACTTCAAGGTCCTGAAGTCCTCTGACTATGAGAACAGCCAAGTTCATATCAGGAAAGAAGCCCAGTGAGCTCCTCCAGGAGAACCAACAGGAACAGGTAAACCAACAACATCCACTTCTTCCTCTGTATCAGTCAAGGTTTACTAGAGAAACAGATACAATACAAGATAGACAACTGTATAAGAAATTGCAAGATTGGCTTACAATGGTCAGCCACAAAGTTGAAGGAGGCAGAGTGCAGAAGGTGTCTGTGTGCTAGAGGTTAAAGGGTCCAGCCCAAGGACTGGAGCTTACTGCAGTGTCCTGTGCAAGTCCGTGTCAGAAGGCTGATGGGTCTATGATGGAACACTGAAGAATCTACGACAAAGGCTGAAGAGTCTATGACAAAGACTGAAGAGTCTACAACGAAAGGCTGAAGAGTCCCAGGCGGAAGCTGGACAGTCTGTGCCAGAAGCCAGGAGATGACGTCCAAGCTGAAGGCAAAGACTGGAGGCTCCTCTGAAGAAGCAGCCCCCAGTCCCTCCTCATTTGTCTTTTATTGTATGCAGGCTACATCCCTGGGGTGAGTGTAGCATTCACACCATCTGCCTGCCCTCCTCTTGCACAGGATGAGGATGTTACAGACTGAGGATGTTACAAACTAGGGACCCTGGCCTCATGCTGAATAACTTAAAGTTCTAACCTTCTAAATTAACACAGTGAACAACTTCCTAGAAGGGTAACTGCTTGTTCTCTACACCCCAGGATGTAGAGCTGCTGAGTTTCTTAGTTAAGCATCTGGACTTCTCAAGTTGACACAATGTATGAACATCATCTCCAGTTCCCATTTTTATGTTGTTGGCAACAATCCTCGGGTGGGCCTTTCACACCAAGCACCATGCTGGGTGTTACAAGTTGACCGCCAGTTGTCAACTCACCATATTAGCTTTTCCATCTCGCTAAGCATTTATAATTTCTTTGTGAACTATAGTTCACAGAAATTTATAATATATTTTATGAAGAACTAGAGATTTTTTTAAACATGTCTCTTTTGAGGGACATACTTCATCAGACAAATGTACAGTATTTCCTTTTTAATAGTTCCAGCACTGAACTTCTCTGTTTTCCTATTCCTTTATTACCAAGAAACATTTATCAGGGTACTTTTCATACCCCA
Source organism: Cuniculus paca (assembly GCA_004365215.1). Lineage (NCBI taxonomy): Eukaryota > Metazoa > Chordata > Mammalia > Rodentia > Cuniculidae > Cuniculus > Cuniculus paca. Next base: position 113,487 of record RJWT010000038.1, read on the forward strand.
TAACTAGAACTACACCTGCAGTAGAAATTTCTATTTATTTGTTTATGTATTTATTTATTTATTTTGTTAGTACTTTGGAAACTAATAGAGTATCTAACAGAGCAATCCCAAAGCTCCCTGTGGGTGCATTTTACCAGGTAACTCTAATTCATATGATAATATTTTTCATACCATGGATCTCCATTTTCTAAGAATAATGCTATGATTTTGAATTCAGAACCAAGTTCCATGGAAACACTGAACACAATCATCTACTATGAATGTAAGTAAATTCAATGCATAAAAAGAGATTAATATTGTTCTTTCATTTTCTCATCAAATCAACAAGTGCATTTGGTAAATGTCTTATGTGCTATAAACAGATCATTTATAACATATAATCGCTGCTATGGATAGTTATCACTACATCCTACTGGGCTGGAATCAAAGAAAATTAATCAAAATGGAGTATCATCACATCTCTAAAATCTACAAACTCCATAACCCAATAAAAATCCAATCTTGTCTTTGCCTTATGACTTTTGACATATGGAAAAGATTTCACAGTTATCACTCAGAACCTACTTGATATTCATCTTAGCTTAGAGTAATTTCTCATTTTTTATCTATTGAGAACCTTTCTTGGATGAAAGATTTTAATTAAAATTCTTTTTTAAATGAGGACCTGCCAATATGATTTATATTAATTGACTTTACTATTGATTCTCTTCTGTAATTAAAGAAAAACAATAGTTTGTACAGATGTCAACACCAGTTTATCCATTTAAATGAAATATATTCTCTTATTAGCTGCTATTCATTGATAGAAACTAGTGCTGCTAAAGAAATTATAGCTTGGTGAAAAGAGGCAGGTAGCTTGAAATACCAATATTTCATGTACTGAAAGAATTCATTACTGGAACATAGTGGGAAATAAAAGAGTATTTAAAAAGGTGTAATTGTTAATTTTTTTTCTCTAAGCCAATATTTTCATTATAGTCATTGAGAGAACAGAATGGAATTTGAGAAAGTTACAATTTATGATCACCAATTATAAGTTTCTAATAAATTAGATGCATAAGAAAGGTAGAGAATCTGTGTTATTCTCAACTAATAGTGGCTAAGTAAAAAAGATTCCAAAATTAAACCTTAAAACAACCAACATTTATTGTTTCAGTGTCTATGGATTATGAACTAGTCTTTAGCTGGGTTACTCTGGACAAGAATCTTACCAATGTTACATTCAAGATACCAGCCATGGCTACAATTCATACAGACTTAATTGTAAATCCTCAAAGGATTTGCCAGAGGTTCACTCACATGTCTATTGACAAGCCCCAGAGCCTCACTGGCTATTGATTGAAAATCTCAGTTCCTTGCCATATGATTTCCTTCATGGAGCAACATCAAGATGGCAGCTGGCTTCTCAGAGAACAAGTCAGTGACACATAAGAGATGTTAACCCAAAAGATTTCTTTTTTTTTTTTAAAGAAAAGAACAACTGTGCTTTTGTAACCCTACAAAGGTGATATTGCATGAATAATGTGTTTCATTTTTAAATTTAAATTTATGTTTCAATTGATTTTACTCATTGGAAGTCAGTTATCAGGTAAATCCTATACTCATCAGAAACCATCAAACCAAGAGGTAGAGATCATTTAGGACTGTGTCAGAGACTGCCCACTACATTGTCTAAACAAAAGTAAAGATGAATATTCACTAACAAATAAATGTGACAAAGGGCAAAGGGTATGACTTCCTTGAATTTAAAGTTGTTATAAACATTGCTGGTTTTGTCAAATAATATAGACTCACTCACAATGTTGTGTTTATCTACTTTCCTCCTATTATTCATGAAAGAAAACTTACTTAGTGAATGAGGAAAATGAGTTGCCAATGTTTGATTGCAAAGAAATAACCATTTCAAACCTAGGTTGAAGATGAGAGAATAAATAGACTTTTTTCAAGATTTGATGTTGATCCAGTATTTTTAGATAGAAGACATGAGGGTTCTGATTTCTTTGATCCTATTCTGCATTGGTCTCTTGTGTATTTGCCTGTCATTGAAGGGAATGAAAATACTATGTGTTTTCCCTTTATTTGTATTTAAATTCCAGTTCTTGGAATCAGGTCTTTTTGTAAAATATTGTTTAGTCATAACTTATTTCCTAATAATTTATCTAGATAGAAAAAATGAGTGAAGGTTACCATTAATTATACGGTCTGTGATTTAAAACTCCCATGACAGTAGTCTACAAACATTCATACAGAAATACTAAATAGATGATGCTGACAGCTGGAGTGATCTTCAATACACCTGATTTTAAAAAGACAATAATGAAAAACAAGAAAGGAAAACTAGTCATGTGTTCTCATTCACTTTAATCTAGAGGATTGAAAAAAATGCTTTACTAGCCCAGCATAATAGTGCACACCTGTAATCCCAGGACTCAGAGCCTGAGACAAGAGGATCATCATGAGTTCTAGGACAGCCTAGGCTATGTAGTTCAGGTTGGCCTTGAACTACACTGTGAGACCTTGTCTCAAACAAACAGACAAAACCAGAAAAAAAAAATGCTGTTACTAATTTTCTTCACTGTGGGAGGAGGGATGATGTAGACATTTGATGGATGGAAAAAAGAACTTCCAACATTTAGGACTGGAATATGAATAAAAATGTCTACTGTATAACTAAAAAAACAGCATTCAAGAAAGTAGCACTGAAAATTAAGAATTTAAAATTGTGATCCATATTTACAAGCAATTTTCTCACTTTAAACTGAAATTATTGAAATGGGGCCACACGAAATCTTGTGAATTCTAGGAACTAGAAATTGACCGGCGCAGAGAGAAAACACACGCAGACACGAGAGCCTTTTGTCTTTTTCCAGAACTGCTCTAAACTGGTTTATTGTGTGTTGATATATACAAGAATCAGATAGCCACACTTCAGCGCAGGGGACCAATAAAAGTATCGCCTCTTTGTTCAAGCTCAGCCAATCAGGGGCTGCCAAGACTCCTAAGGGACTCAGCACTGTGTAGTATGTTGTACTGTGTAGTATGTTGTGCGCCTGCGCCCAACATCTCCCCCTTTCTGATTAGCACAGAGCTCCCAGGGATGATATGCCCTCGCGGATTATAAGCTGGCGCGCTACAGCTTAGTTTCCGCTACTTGTTTGATCGCTTTGGAGGGGCTGGGCTTGGCGATCGACCAGCATGCTCATTCATATG
>RJWT010000039.1:0-116359 GCA_004365215.1 Cuniculus paca
AAGACCATCACATCCCTTCCTGTGTGATAGAAGGTAACATTCACCTCATTTCTCAACTTTCTAAAAAACTGTTTCCCATAGAAAATCTCCCTTCTTCCTTTCCACCTAGATGGGTAGCCTTTTTTGTTCTTCTGAAATGTTGCATATCTCTGTAGCAAAATCCATATTTATTTATTTTTTTCCTGTCTACTTTCAAAAGCATGAATTTCTTAAGACAGATGCTATCTATGGTCTAGACTTAAAAAAATTCCAATTGCCTATCATGGCAAAGCTGTGTTTCAAGAAAGATTTATTAGATGGGTGATTGGCTGGCTGAAAGATTTAAAAGATTAGACCAATACTAAAAATCCTGTTATCCTACAGTTAAGCATCACTAATTAAATAATCATTAAGAGAATGATTAAATAAATGGAAAGAGCAACCAAATTTGAAAAAAGACAACTTGGGTTTAAATACCTACTATATTATTCACTTGCTATTTTAATCTTTCCCTGCTTGTTTAAATTAAATTTATCAGTGATCTATCTCATAAATTATGTTTAATAAATCTTATCTCCAATGAACTTCATAAAAATTAAATTATGTTTATAAAGTGTCTGGCCAATTTTAATAGCTCACAAAATGGTAGCTATTATTATATCTAAACCTGACTATAAACTTCTCTACATTTGAAAACATATTTTTCTTTCTAAATAAAAATTATTAAAGACTTAGCCAAGCCAAGTGTGGTGGTGCATGCCTGTCATCCCAGAACTCTTGGAGACTGAGGATAGAAGACTGCAAATTTGAGCCCCGTCTACACAGGTTATTGATTTAGGGCCAGGGATATAGCTCAGTGGCACAGCCCCTGCCTGGCAAGTGCGAGGTAATGAGTTTGATTCCTAGTACCAAAACAAACAAAAACAGGTTATTGACTTAATAAGAAACTGAATATGACATTTGAAAAAAGGACTGGGAATGTAGTTTAGTGTGAAGGCTCTGGTTTAACACCCAGAACCACAGGAAGAAAGAGACAGAGACAGAGACAGAGAAGAGAGGGAAAAGACTTGGCAGTACAAAAATCACTTGCATAGAAATTTCTACCTTAACTTTAACTTTCAAAGCAATAGATGATTAATCACACATACGCACACCTCACACATAAAATCATGAGCACAAAATGTCTGCTGCTCCTTAAAATGTTTTGATTTATGCACTTTTGCTCTTGTTAATAAGGTATACAGTGGAATAATTACAATGGTGAAAATAATGGTAATATAGCACTTATTATGTGCCAAGTACTGCCTAAAGTATTTTAGATACATTAAGCTGGTAAATTGAAATAAGAACATTATGCTGTAGGTGCATAATTAATATGCCCATTTGATAGATGGGAAACCTTAAACACAGGATAATTATATCATTGGCTCAGGCTCATAAAGCTAGGAAATAGCATAAAAATTGAAAAAGTTCACTAAGGTAGCAATGATATGAAGTTAGCTAGTGTGAACCTGGTGGTTGTACAGGAAGTATCCTATAGGTATAGGATAGTACATACCCAAACTTGCAAGCTAAGCCTTGGGAGAAGGAAAGACACTTTGGCTGTCTGAGCTGTGCTTAGTGGAAGCAGCAGTCTAGATTCTCAGACTAGTGAATGATATCCTTTATTGTTTGAAGTTACTGGTATTCAAAGTTGCAAGACTTCTGAGATTTCAGGGTAACAAGTACTGGTGAGACAGCATATGATCCTGGTGCCATTTGAATTTGGCCTTCTAATAACTTGTATGTGGTTTTGCCCTGTACTGGAATGCAGAGACTATTTGGACATATACATTTTTAAGGTTATGTCACATAAAACTCTATATTTACTCCTCCCTCATTTTTGTTCTGGTTTGTCTGCATAATGTTTATAACTGTTAAATGCCATATATAGGTCTTTTATTACAGCCATGGAGTCTTCATTAAATATGCATCATTTTATCAATATGTGGCATCATTATTGTATATCATCTATGTGTTATCTATTTAAGTAATTTTACCTATGGTAGAAATATGATATAAATGAATATTAAATTCTAAAATAATTTATTTCCTACCTCAGTAATATATTTACCCATTACAAAAATTTTATGTGAAAGTGGCAAAATCTCTTTTGTGTAAAATGTCTAGTATTTCAGTGTTGGGTAGGATGTCAAAGATTAAGAAGGAAAGCCATTTAAAAATGTCATAGCTAGTACCTCTTCTGGATATATGAATTGCCAAGAATTGGCAAAAGGAAAGTTCTTGAGCATTTTCTTTAAAGATTCTGATTGTCTCTATGCAAAGTTCAAGTATTCATCTATCTGGGATTCTGACAGGAGTGGTCTGGACATACAGACAAAGACTACTCAGGAGCATCTTATGTTGTTTAAGAGTTAATATAAATTGTTTAACTACTTTTAAAACTGGAAAGAGGTATACAAATTGCATCTTGATGTTAATGCCATTGCCTTTGATTTTAAGGTGTTCAGATATTCTTTTCAGAAATTGGAAGGCAACAAGTCTTAAATAATGATTTATGGCAAGATCTTCATTAAATGATAGACACTACGGTTCTATGAACTTTTGAGGTGTTATTAACATGGCAAATGTTGATTCATTTCTAGTCCCACATTCTACATGTGTTGGCTGGAGGCCTACCTCACAGATAAGGGAAGGCAGAGCTCATGTCTAATAGCCCTGAGTTCTGCAGTTTCTAACCTGTATTATAGAATTCATATTCAGCATGGCTTTTTATTGTTGATACATGATCAATGATCCTCCTAAAATCAATTATATCACTGTATTAGACCAAGTATAATATGCTGAGGACTCAATAAAATGAAATAGAAACATGAATACAACAGATACTGACTGGAACAGTGGAAATGTTGATAATAGGGTATAGATGTTGCACATTGGTCTGAAGAGCTTAGCTCACCCTACTGCAAAAGAAAAGATGGCAGATATACAGCACAGTTCTTCAAGCCTAAAGCGAGCTCAATTATCACAGCCATCATCATGGTCATTGCAATCAAGGTCATTATTTTCCCTCAACAAATTTAATTAAAAGATTTATCCTTCAGTCTGTACTACAGATGATCTCTTGTTATTTCTGCTCTTGTAGGTAAATTTAAGAAATTTTGTTATTCTTTTTATGAAATATCCTTGATTGAAAATTTGGCATTGTATAGGAGGAAAAAATAGGCATTGAAGTTTTTGATTTAAACTTTGTCACCAAATCTCACATACTGTTTATATTGGGCAGATATTTCACTTTTACAATATTATTTACTTTACATTTATAACAGTAAATAGTATATTTCATTCCATCACCATTGAATAGATGAAATAAGATATCTAATTATCATAAAGCCTGGTTTTGAATATACCTTAATTACCTTACCTTCTCTTAACTTATAGGTTGTAGAGTATAACAGCATAAATGGATGGATGGGAGATGGAAAGGCAAGCAAATAAGAAATTCAATAAATTTATATGTAATTTAAAATATCCTCTACTATTCCAAGAAAAAATTTGTTCCTTTTCCAGTGAGATTCCCTCAAATATGTATTTTATAAATAGTAAACATCATACAGGAATTTCTTTTTATCATTTATTTCAACCTACTTATTTTAAAATTTGAGACAAAGACTTAAAAAATAAGTAACAAGCCAGGTGGTATCTGTAGAGGCTCTGATTTAACTCAAGAACTATCAAAGTTCTAATGTTGTAAACCTCCCTTTAAAGGGTAGAGTACAAAGTTTCAGTGTAAGTTCTCTGGTAAAGCTAAGGTAAGCTCAGTGCTAAGGGTCGATTTGTCTCCCAAAATCTATTGAAGTCCTTCCTCTGGAGCCTATGAATGTGACCTTAGTTTCAAATAGGGTCTTTGCAGAATTGCTTAGGCAAGTTAAAATGAGGCCATATTGGAATGGGATGGGTCAAAATCCAATATGATGAATCCTGTGAGAAGAGACAGACATTTAGAGAAAGAGGATATAATGCTTCATACAAAGCACCCCAACGTGAAGTCCAATTGGAGCATGAAGCCTCAGAGTACCAATGACTTCCAGCAACTACCAGAAGCTTGGAGAGACACATGAAACATTCTCTTTCTCCAAACCTGTAAGAAAAAACGAATCCTGATTTTGAATCCTTGATTTTTAACTTTGGGTGCCAGAACTGTGAAAAGATGGATTTCTGTTGTTTTGTTTTGTTTTGTTTTGTTTTGTTTTGTTTTGCGGCCCCGAGGACTGAACTCTGAACCTAGCGCTTGCCAGGCAGGCGCTTAGGCCGCTGAGTTAGACCCCCGGCCCATGTTTTTGAGACAGGGTATCACTATGCCGTTCAGGCTGGCCTTGAGCTCACTTTGTAGCCCAGGCTGGTTTCGAACTCACAATGATCCGCGTGTCTCAGCCTCCCGAGTGCTGGGATTACAGGTGTGAGCCACCACACTCGGCTTGATTTCTGTTCTTTAACCATGTTTTATGATAATTTGTTTCAGTGGTCCAGAAAACTAACAAACCTGAGTGCACAAGCACAGGGAGTTATCATAAACTGGATTTTTCTTCATAAATTTGTAGAGCTATATCTATATGAAATGCCTTTGACAACTGTACCCCTGCTTTTCCCACCTCTAGGTGAAAAAAGCACAGAAAAAATAGAAGGGAAAAAAAGGATAGGGTGGCCAAAATAGATTTCATTTCCCCCCACTCTATGTAGCATTTTGCTTCCATTAAGTCCTGCATCTATCGCTTTAAAAAAAATCACATATTGGAGAGGATATGTTTATGTAGTCTTTCTCATCATAACCCAACTCACCTGAAATGTTCTGACACTCTTGAAAATAATTTCAATTAATGAATAAAACATGATAAACTAATAATTAGCTTTTGAAGGTGAATGCTTTTAACAGAGGGTAATTCAGTAATGTTTTAATTGTTTTCCCCAGCATCAGACCTTAGCTGACATTTCGTTTCAGCTCCAACATAACAATTCTCAGCCTATGTTTAGAAAGACCATGAACAGTTTCCTAGGAGTTGGCCAGAAATTCTTCAAAATGCCTGGATTACACACATCGAAAAATGTGAAGTTGTATGTTATTCAAGATTCCAAATCCAGCTTTGGCAAGAACTCCTGCCTTGGAATACTCAACAGAAACTTACGAACAGTCCTATTTTCTTAATTTTTAAGGAAAACAATAAGACAGAGACTTTCCTAGTAGACAACAAGCAATTTTAAACCTATGAATGCTATTTCAGTTGAGTTGGTTTATTGCTCTAGCAATAAGAATCGATAGCCAGCTTGATATAGATAATTCTAAATTTTAAATGCTCTTCCCAAATGTGGAGAGGGATAGGACTTAATATAGAAAATTAATAAAATACTTTAGGTGTATTTTTTCAAACTGAATATTTGGCAGTTTACATATATGTGGGGATAGAGTGTCAGTCTTCATGAACAAAATGTATTTAGTAAGTCTATGTTCAGAAACATTACTGTTTCTGAAATTTTCTTCATATTTGACTTAAATAAATAGTATAAGTGATAAGGGTTTGTTGTCCTATGAAATATCCTTGGCATTTCTTCCTAAAATCCAAGTTCTGCTATTAGCAGAAAACAAACCTTACTGTAGGGGAACCTAAAAAAACTCCCAGAATTCTATTCTTGAATATGGTCCCCACTGTCCGAACCAAATACTTTCTCTATATCAACTGCAAGAAGTCTCCTAACATACTCCAGTCATTAAATTCTTCCAGTCCATATTTTGGTGAAAGAAACTTCTACTAAATTTGATATTTACAAAACACTTTCCACTGTCAAAATTGCCTCTCCAATTGAGAGTCAAAGGCATTACAAAACAGACTCAGCAATAATGAAATTGGGACAGAGGGGACGGGGACAGTGGGCACCCTCAAAACTAGCTGACTGCAGAGATAGAGTGACTGAGAACCAGTAAGCCAGGGTGGGGGTTAAAGCAAAATGAGTAAAGAGACCTGGCAGGAAGAAATGGCAGGAGCTTCTAAGTGCTTAAGTGCAGTTTGAAAGAAGTTGAAAGCACTCTGTTTGGTCCTCAGTGGGCGGTAACCTTTCAACTGCTGCTAATAATGTCCTAGTGGGAATGTAATACTAGGGCTCTCGGAATTATTTTCCCAAGAGAAACTAGAAATTGTCATTTTTCTAAAAAATTATTTTTTTTGATACTTGAGAGGTAATTAAAATTTTAGTTCTGTGTAAAAATATAATTTTTAAATTTCTTGTCTGCACTGAACAGTTTTGAAATTGTAAGGAAAATAATTGTACTGCTTTATACTCAATTGAAAGGCACTATGTTATTGGTTTAAACGAGAAAGATGGGACAATGGAACAGGCATATGCAGAACTTAAAAAAAACAAAATATTTTACCTGTTTCTTTCAAACATTTCTTCAGAAATATAGTCACGAGACATACATGCTATGAATCACTAGAAGCCTTACATGGCACTTGGAAAAATCGTGTTATGTAGGTGTGCTATATTTCTGGGAATGAAAAGATTCAAACAGGTAGCCTGGAACAAGCACGATACATAATTTGCTGGAATATTCTTCTTCCAAAAAGTCATAAGGCTTAAACCAAGAAAGAAAACCATTTCCCAAATTGGATATATTGATTAATCTAAGGAAGAGAAGAAATGAATGACCACCTTCATTTCATAACTAAGTAGGGAATAAAGATATAAATGTACCTCAGGCAATGCTACATTTACCCTGATAATCTGAACGTTGTCAGAGAATGGAGATAATGGCCTAGGATGTTTCTAGAGTTGGTGAAGGAAGTAGGGAACTTTTGTCATATAAAAAATATCACCAGTGTCTTTATTTTATTGAAATGGAAAAGTTTTTCTTAAAGAATTACTGTTAAAAAATAAAGATTAATTTGTTCACAGCTGCAAATTTAGCTTAGTACAGGACCACAGACAAAATAAAATGTGATATATTTTACATTTCTGAATCAATAAAATTGATAGCAGCTCCATTTCATACTGGGACATTATTGACATATATAGGGGATTATGTTACATGACATATGGGGAGAAATTAACATATGGGATGATTTTATTACATAAAACAGAAAACTGGCATAACACATTATATAAATTGCTCTAATTGTATTTACTATTTTTAATTTAGCACTCCACTGGCATACAAGGGGCAGTTATTTGGGATTGTAATTAAAACAAATATAGTAGTAACTTACACAATTATCAACCAACTATCATACTGCAAAACCAAAAAAAGAAAATTCCCATTTCAAGTACCCAAGTCTACTGAGAGACATCTAGAACCTCTGATGAAAGGTGTTTGGCATGATCCCGCAAGATGTAAAGGATAGAGTCATTTATGATGAAGACAGACTTTGATGAAGTGGCACAAATTTGCACCCTGAGTATTTTGCCTTCAACTGCTCAAGTCAGGCTTATAAATACCCAAATGAGGACGGGACATGGGATTTCTATTCGAAAGTGGTGCTGTCACACCTGACTGATAAATTAGAATGCCTCATTTGTGGTAACTAGTGAATAGAGGGAGGCCAATTTATTTGAACCTCAACTTTGTTTTGTTGGTTACTTTATAAACTCAACGTGGTCCTATTTTATCTCTCTTCAATATCTGTGACAATACTTTTTCAAATATGAAGTGATGATGTTATCTGGTAAAAATTTAAAAAACCTGTTGCCAAAGGATTGATGTTGGACAAAATCCTGACTGCATGAACATATAAGGGAAGACAAATCACAAGAATATTTTCTCAATAAGTTGTTTTCTGCAGTTACAAACATGTAAGGGGAGAAAAAAACCACCGTCTTTTACATTTCAACATATTACTCAAGTTTTTATGTGTAAATGCCCAAGTTTCCAATAAGAAGCTTGGTAGTTGTAAAAAAAAAAATACTGCCTTCAATTTGTAGTTACAAAATGCATGTGGATCAAGCCATTTATTTAGATATTGAGAATAAAGTTGAAATTGAAGCATGTCAATAAATAAGCATAGATATCATTCAATTATTTGAGAGGGTAAGTTTGTCATTTTATTGCTAATAGCAACTATTTTAGGGTAGTCAAACATCCAGTTTTTGTGACGGCAAGTTTTTTTAGGGCAAAGCAAAGTGCATAGCTTCATATTATGTGGCTTTGACATCAGATGTGTTTCATTTCAAATATGTAGGAATTTGAACACTAAGTATAAATGGCATTTTAAAACTTTTTTTTATAGAAATAACTTGGATGTTGGAACCAACTTGAATGACAAATTACTTTCACTAAATTAAGTTTCTGTTTTCAGTACATCACTGTAAAATAATTATCCCTACTTTTTTCAGAAAAGAATCAGCAAACTGTCCAGGAAGGTTTTCTATGTTTTTAAAAGCCAGATGTCACCAAGTGAAATTTTTTCACTATTTGATAAAAGTTGAACTTTTCAAAATCTCAAGAATTTGATTTCTTTTACATGTCTAACAATTACAGTTCAAAGCTGTAATAAACACAAAGCAGTTCATGAAAAGTCTTTATCCAGTATTAGTCTTTCTTAATACAAGTATCCTGCACTGAAATTATACAATAATATATTTTAGACTGGCTTGACAAATGTTCAATACAGCCCACATGTTATTGTTGGTTAATATGATTTAATATACCCATATCATCGTTTTAAAGCTCCATAACATTACCAATGGATTTATGTTGGAGAGACTTTTTAAAAATTGTTTAGTTGCAACAGTCTACTCTGAGTTTCTAATAAAGGACATTTTTTTGTTTTGTTGATTTTCTTTAGTCCTATTTTACCCAGTTCTGCAACTATGTAGAACTGAAGATTTGACAAAAGCTAATGCTCTCCACTCAAACTCTGTAGCTTACATAAAATGACACAATTACATTACCAACTCAAACTGCTATATAATAATCTGCTAGACAAAATGATACCTTGACATTTATTTCTACTTATTAACTCCCAGTACTCTAAAATGATTAAGATTTCCATGTATAAAGTTAGAATCCTTATTAAAGTAAAATTAACCTATTCATTGGAAATAAATTTACCTTAGCATTAAAAAAGACAGGTATCAAAAATTTTGAGACTAATAGTTTAAAAAATCTATGTGTATATGTTAACCTTACAGTGCATCACTATATGTTTACTTATTTTTTTTATACATCTTCACTCACAAAATTATTATAGTTCTATTCTTTGGAAGTTGCATTTAAAGCAGTTCTTTTGTTCATAAAAGGACATGACGCAACACTATACGGTTTCGGTCAACGAGATCGAACTCTAATGTAATCAACTAGATCATACATACTAATGATCTGATTAGACTTCAGCTATATCTGGAAGTTTCCAGAGTGAAGTCAGCCATTTAGTTGGAAAGTTAGTTTCCAGAGTGAAGTCAGCCATTTAGTTGGAAAGTTAGTTTTCCATCACTGAGAAGAGGGAAAGAAGACCTCAAAACTGTAGGTCTTCCTCAGTCCTCTCACACCTGAACACTGATGATCCCTGCAGAGAATTCTTTAAACTCTGTGACCTCTCACAACTCACATGGACTTTAATCAAGTAACATATATAAGGTTTGCCCAGTGCAGAACCCTTTCTCCCAATCACCACTCATCACTGTGGTGAGCTATAAATCCATTTTTGGAAGTAACAACCTTGTAGGTCACATGAGAATGATATATCAACACATCCATCTTTTACCGTAAACCCTGATACTCCCCTCAGAACTAGCAAAGAGGCAATGAAGATATGCCATATCAATTATTCACTTCACTTCCTGATAGGAGCCTTTCTAGCTATCAAAGTATAGCATACAAAGATCAGGAGAGATGCACCAGAAATTAATCTCTCTGTTTAACAAAACCAACAGCAGTTATTAGGTAAGACATTAGGTTTTAGGACTTAGTTCAAATAATTCTTGCAGCAATGTCAAGATTGTGTAACTAATTTTTTTCTGTGAAAGAAATGGTCTTAATAAAGAGGGTATTAATTAAAACCCACAAACTCTGGGCAGAATCACATATGGCTCAAATAAGGTTTACCTCTATCAATGTAAGAAAGTGTAACATAGGAATAGGATGATGAATGTAAACATTTATTGGCTCCCTTTTTTTTTTTTTTTTTGTGGCACCAGGGATTGAACTCATGACCTTGTGCTTGCCCGGCAGGCACTTAGACTGCTAAGCTAGATCCCCAGCCCCTATTTGCTCCCTTCTTAACCCATGGTCAGTTTTGTATTGCTCTTATCAGGATTGGTCTTGTTTTGACTTTATTAATCCATGTTAGGAAAGGAGAGACAGCATATTTTACGACCTTGGTGTAAGTCTACTAATAACAAGTGAATTAGCAACTCCAGTATTCATTGGTGATATGCACATTTTGATCGAGTAGAAAAATAACCTATGGTGCTATGTGTGCCCAAGACAGAAAGTAATACAGAACATTTTTCTTGATCAAAGGGAAGAGTACCTGTTTTGTTCTCTACAGACAAGCAGTTTTACTCCTGAAGAGAAGTGAGAAATTATCTTTTAGTGTTGAAATGCTAAAACAGTTTAATTTTTAATCACCCTTGCCCATTCTATTGATTGAAGATTTTTTTATTTTTTTGCGGCACCGGGGATTGAACTCACAACCTTGCACTTGCCAGGCAGGTGCTTAGGCCGCTGAGCTAGATCCCCAGTCCTTGATTGAAGAATTTAAGGGCAAGGTATTAGTTAACTATTCAAACTTACCTTACTTGTGAGAGAAAAAGTCTACAATAAACTGCCTTCTTTTAGGTTCATTTCTTTCCCCACTATTTCATGATGCTTTCTTGTGTACAGTTATTAATGCAATGGCATTTATGCTTACATATAGAAAGGTAGCTCTATAAAATAATTTGAAAGGCAGGCACTTTAGTTCACTTCAGTCATCTTTTAGATTTGTGATCTGACTTCTTAAGAAAAGTTGGATTACATGGGTACAAAAATAAAGACATTAATTGAAGTTTTAGTTTAGTAAAATTGAATGTCTGTTTATTATATATTGGTTCTGTGCCTTAGAAACCTGTAAGTGCACATTCACAATATACTTTGATCTTATCTTTAAAATTTCATTCTTTTAATTTTTAATCCTGTTTTATTTCCTATTCTTTTAATTTCCAAATTAATACAAATACTATCTCTTAAATAGTCCCTTGTCAATAAAATTATATCTCTGATGATAATGGCAGTGGGTGGCCACAACAGGAAGGGAGAATCCAATAATACCTAAGATAGCAGTTTTTCAGGGGAAGCAGTAGTGATATAACTTGCCTCAAGCCAACTGTTTGCTTATGTGACTAAACTCTTCAAAGTTTAGAAGGAGAGGTGTAATTTGTCATATGTAATCACTTGTTTTCTCAGAAGAGAAATATAGTAACTCCCCAACAACTGTTTCCCATTTGTCTGGAAGAACTGAATGAGGTAAAACAGTGCTTTTTCCAGAGGCTTTTGGCTCTTGCAATGCATTTATATTTGTTTCAAGTGAAACCAAAGAGGCTTAACTCTATCACTTTCCTTGCCATAGGTGTGATGCATGCGAAGGTATGTATAACTATAAATTCACACTACCTTTGGGGATTTTCACAACACCACTGCTGACCAATCTGAATTGTCAATCTTTATTCATGAAAAAGGCTCCTTCAGGTAAAGAATATAGCTTTGTAACAGTCTGAGCTATACTAGATGTTGATCCTATTTTGATAAATATGTGGAGTAGGGGGAAACAATTCACAGAGAACCCATTGTAAGTTCTATGGTTAGGCTTCATCCTTTATTAGGTAGTGAATAGAAGACAATTGATGTTTACAACTCCAATTTAAGAGACCATTTTAACAGAAATGGTTCCATAGCAAAGTGAGGCAGAAGGGATCCAGGTATTTCTGAGTTATCTCATATGGCTGATGAAGAAAGTATGGCTGATTTGTTTGTTCCCAGCAAATCACTAAAGTTAGTAATACCTTGTGACCCAGGACTCTGAATCCACAGGCCCTGACTTCTGTTGGACTGGCTCATTCACATTGGTGAAAATTGGGAGGACAACAAAAGCGCATTCCATCAATTGACATCAAGTTCTTCAACAGAGAGACCTCATCAGATGTAAAAACTGCTATACAGGGATGAATATAATGAAAGATCAAAATATTTAATACTGTGAAAAAAGAAAAATAAAATTCAAGATGGTTAGAAGCTACTCAAATAGCACAGACAGAGCCCAAAGTAACAAGCTCATGTCCACTGAACTAGCTAGCAGGATCAACAGGGAAACAAAAGGAAAAAAAAAGAGAAAGAAAGAAAGAAAGAAAGAAAGAAAGAAAGAAAGAAAGAAAGAAAGAAAGAAAGAAAGAAAGAGAAAGAGAAAGAAAGAGGAAAGAAGAAAGGAAGAGAAAAGGAAAAAATAAAAGGAAAGGAAGAGAAAAGAAAAAGAAAAAGAAAAAGAAAAAGAAAAGAGAAAAGAAAAGTCAGGCAGACAAGACTTGCTCAGGTAGTAGGGACACTGAAAAATGCAGTCACCAGATACAGTACTTTCAGAAACAAATTTTAATGCTAACCAATATGTTTAATGAAGGCATGGCTTGAATTTTTCTTACCAGAAAACTGTTGAAGTATATTTTATTATTCTTTCTCCTGCTTTGTTCATTTCTTCCTTCTTTGCTCTTTTTTATTCTTTTTTGTTTTGATTTGGTTGTCTAACAAAAATATATAAAGTCAATTGCCTTCAAGATACATTATGTGAGAAATTTCTACAGCAAAACAGTGGAGGAGTACTCCAAAGACCATGTTTAATGTTGAGCACCAAGCACTGTGGATGTTTCTTAAATATGAAAGGACAAATGCTAAATACTTTCTCTCCAATGGATTTGCCTTGATTCCTTATACCTCTTTGAAGGTCACCACAGTTTAGATAAGAGCAATTTCAGGAAGGTTATGCCAAGCCCTTCCCTATATTTTTAATTAGCCTTTACAAAACCTTTTCAAAAAATAATTTTTCTCTAAACATAAATCACATAGGATTGACTTGTGTGTGTATTTTCCTTGCTTTATATTTGAGCATTGTTGTTCTTACTAATGCAACGGACTGGTTGCATGAAACCCCACCATAATGATAGGTACATGTTCACTTTCAATGGGAAAAAGCAAATAGCCTTTATCTCAAATTAAAGGCACAGCTATTTTATGCCATTTGTTACCAATTCAATGATAACATATAACACTGAAAGGTTATAGATTTATTTTATATAGATTTTTCTCTTTATAAGTTATTCTCTTACTCTTTCTAACATATATACAATATACATATATTTATATATACCCCTGATAAATCTTGTTTTAAAGGTAAAACAACTTCTTTCAGCTTTAGGGTGAAAATCAAAGCCTGTCAGTATTTCACAACTCCACTAGAAAAATAGTGGATTTTACCAGTACTATTTAGCATTACATCATTGGTGTGCAATTAATTCAAATTTATGTTTGTTATTGTTCCTAATATTTAAATGTTTATATCATGTCAGTAGAAAATCTTAAAAATCACAAGCCCACAACAATAGTTAATGCTTAATTCTGCATCATATTTAAAGCAGAAACCTTTGCGACAAGCCTACTGGTATGATATAAAGGGCATACTGCAGAGATACAATAGTCTCTGTTTTATAAGATATGTACTAACAAGACAGATCTGTTCTTTGCATCATGTGAAAGATGAAAGATCATCTGAGGTTATGATGGCTCCTTGAAACAGAATGGTTGTACTGATTTCTTTCTAAATATCTATGACACATGAGTTTATCTGTGTTCAGATATAAACTCATTACAAACAGTTCCCTGGTTCCAGCAATACTTCTTCAGGGTGGGAAATTAGTAAATGGTAAGAAATTACCTTTATTAGTACCTCTCCCACCTTTAAACATAGCTCTGTTCTAACTCCAAGCTGGACAAGAGGGGAAAATGTTGACCAAGGAGGCCTCCATGACACCATCTGGTGTTTATTTTTTTTATACTGCTTACTGGTTTGAAATAGTTGTTCATTCTACCTTTTACAATTCTGTAAATCCTAATGGCATAGATTGAGACACAGCACTATTGTTTTACAAGACATCTACTGTATCTACTTTGTTGGGATAAATACCCAGTAACTGCTGTCATAGCGAGAGGACCAGCGCGGGTACTATTATTCACAGTGTTGCTTTTGTATTTTTTGTTATATTTTCCATTTTTGTATTATTTTAATCTACAGAGTAAGTTATTATATATACATTGGAACCAGTTAATGCCCTTAGACAATGTGTACTTGTTTCATAAAGCAGGAAAGACAATGCAGGGGGAAAATAGGTGCCCTAAAGCACAGTCACAAAGGCTCAGAAGTTCTAGATACCACTACAAGTCAATGCTGGAGATCACTTCTAAAACAATGTTCAAGAGGAATGCTTTAATTTGGAGAAAATACCACTCCCTCCCTCCCACCCCCAATCCTTTCCCTCTTTTAATAATCTTTTTGATTCACTATCAAAAGTCCTGGCTCTTCATATATACTTTAAACTATAAATAAACACTGCATAGTTCTCTTTTGTTTGTTTTTCTGTTTTGTTTTTTTTGAAAAATTATTGCAGTACAGTAACTCCTGTTCTGAATTCAGTAGGGAGCAAACAGCACAGGAGTATGGGCCGTCCGAATGGGTCCAGGAGCTGGCCGCAGGAGTGCTGGCGGAAGTGCAGAGGTCTGGAACAGTGTAGCTGCTGGAGCAGTTCGGAGACTGAAGGGAGAATTCACAGCCACAGCAGCAGCTGCCGCTGCCGCTGCCAATGGATTTGGAAGAATTCTGGGAGCCAATGGCTTTGAAGGTTCTTTTGAAAATACTAATTTTACCTGAAAGGGGGGGAAAAAAAAAGAATGAGAACCCAACTTTTGAAATCTGTACTTGGAATCCAAACTGGTAGGCAGTTTGAAAAATACATCAATGAACAATTATAAACACAAACTCATACTTTTGTATTGACGATAAAGAAAATAGAAAGTATAAATCATTTTCCTTTTGGAAGAGACAGAAAGTAGCTAAAAATGGTCTATGAAGAATGTTGAAAATTATATTTGTGTGAGAAAATATTTATTATGAAAAATGACAGGAAACTTTCATACCACCCTTTACATGCACGTTAATCATCAAGAAGCAGACATATCTAGAGCGCCCTATTATTACTGTCAGTGCCATTAGACTGTGCAAATATGTAAACTGGAAGGCATAAAGCCTGTGGCTTCCTGTTTTGTGAGGTACCACACACAAATTTCACCTCCAATAAAAAAGTAAAGAAAATATTTTCTTCAAATTTTGACATGTTCTGTTTCTTTGTGCAAATGGCTATCACGTCTTCTCTGCCTTATTCTATAAAGCTAGCTTGTTCTCTGACTAGCAGCATTAACATTAGCAAAATACCTGTTCTCATTGGAGAGAACAATGAAGAAACACACTGATAGGTAGGGAGGTGGGTTTAGAGTCTTAATAGTAACACAATTTACTTGATTGTCAAAGCTGCATCTATGTTGAGGAAACATTCAGGATTATGACTAGTGGTGCTGAAATATCAGCTCTGTACCGAATCCATCATCTCCCAATACAGCTAAAACTGTTTTTGTAAAATAGATTAAAGTCACTTCACTTCCATAAAATGTGGAATCCTGCTAAATTAATTGAGCCAACCGATTGTGAAGTCTCATAATAAATGATTGGAATTTTCCTATAACTATATTTTCATGTATTAGCTGTACATACTAACATCAGTTATTAAGATTTATTTGAAGAAAATGACTTCAAAATGTATAAATTGAATTATACTACAGTCAATTATTCCTAATGTTTCACTGAGACCTGGGTCTCTATGATGAAAGTGATGATCATCCCAACCAGAAGAAAAGCATATGCCCATCAAAACTATCATACAATGTCAGAAGGTTTCCCAGATTGTCTGTGAAGCTCTTTCAAATAATCCAGGTCAGGACATTCCACTATTATGCTTTCTAATCTAACCAACACATTTAGCATAATGGAGAGTGAAGATTTCTCAGGATTATCTCCCAAGGTCTTGCATAGTATCCTTACATGAATAATTTAAAAAAATTAAACCATATCCTGAAATTGTATCATATATTTTTTGTTTTGTTTTGTTTTGTTTTTGAGACAGGGTCTCACTCTATAGTCCAGGCTGGCCTTGAACTCACTATATAACTCAGGATAGTCTTGAACTTGAGGGAATCTTTTTGCCTCCGCCTCCCGAGTGTGAGTGCTGGGATTACATGTGTGTGCCACAATATCCAAGCTGAAACTGTATTTTAAAACTTCAAAATTATTGAGACTATCAATAATACTGATTCTTTGTCTCTTGAATATATTAAAAAAGTAATTCAAGAATATGATTTCACTGACCTTCTTTAAATGTTCACTAATAGCAAGATCAGTTTTAATGGAATTACTCACTGAACTCAAGAGTCTGGCTTTTCTCCTTCCACCGTGCTCTGTGATAAAACTGAACACAGCTCAAAGAGATAAGATACTAGGTTGTGGTTAAAGATGGCAAAACACTGGAACAAATTATGAGACCAACAATTCCATGGTGGAATAGGAACTGGACTCAAGACTTAATTGTAACTTGGGTACAGTCTATTTATTAAATTTAGTAACCCACCTCCCCTCACCACAGACACATACCACGAGAACATACAAGTTCAGCAGACTGTGGGATGTTAAAGATATTACAATATTTCCTGGCAAGCAAAAATGACACTCACCCCCAGTGGATGTGCTGCTTTCTGCAGTTTGTTGTAGGGACTGTATTTAGGTTTTGGAGGCTTCCCAGCAGCTCTGTCTTTGTGCCTTCTACTGCTAATGTGCTGTTAAAAGCAATTAAAAATGACAGTTTTAAAAACTAACCCCCCAAAATTATCTAAAATACTGTTTAACTTGGGGAAAGATAATAATTATTTCTTGCAAGTTTTAGAAAGACACAAATAAAAGAACATGCTCTTTTGCCCTTGGTTTCTGATGCCTTTGGGATCTATTTTTATGCGGTCCATTTTAGTATATTTTTATCAAATAAAAGGATCTTCTTTTTCTCCAGCTGTTTTTGCCTTATCATTGCACACACCTCCATTTTTAGAAGTGTTTATAAAGGAAAGAAATGTCTGAAGGAATTTTATGTTCAAATAAACAAAGATGCCCAGACAGGCACGAATTTATTTCCATACCAATATTTATCCCTACATTTGTACATCCAAATGTCAAACCCTTAAATTCTAAAGATAAATAACTAAGGTACATAAAATCAACAAAATATCATACTTATATATCATACAACAGTATAAGAATTGAGCTTTCAGGTGGAAATATACACCTTATCTCTTTAGAAGGCTATTCAGAATACACATGAATGCAACATGATTAGGCATACTTCTAGCAGGCGGCTGCAGAAATATAGTATGATACATATAATAAAGTACCTACAATAAAAGGGTGGCACACTACAAAGTGAGGTGTGGCATGCAAGATCTAAAAAATAAAAATGGAACATTGCAAACTGACCTTTTAATGAAAATCAACACTTTTGAGTGGGAAACCTGGTAAAGAAAAGATCTGATACTCTATCTTTCCATTATTCACATACAACAGTGAAAACTCACTGCCAGCAATTTAGAAAAGGTCCTAGAAGCCACTGCATTTTACTTATTCTGTAGCAACTAAAATATTCATGTATATACAAAGACAGTGAACAGAAGACAAGTGGTTAGGTAGGTGGATGGACAGATGGGGAAAAATTCAGAAGTTAAAAGGAAGAATAAAAGAGCTCCTAATTTGTTTTCATTTGCAGACTACGAGTTACCTACCTGTTTAAGTTGTGTTTCCGAGTTGACGTGCACATCGCAGATTTCACAGTGAAACGTTTTGTTTTGGAGGCCTGTGTTTCCCTTATTAACAGGTCCTTTGCCTTTTACTCCTGCCCGAGGAAAGGCTTTGATAGTCCCACTTCCATTTCGTGCTTCTAGCATAGTTTTGTGCTTAGTACCTGTGGGAATATTTAGAAAAAAAGTAAAAGAAATAAAGAGGAGTCTTTGTTAATATATACCTTCAAGAAACAGTATAACAAAATTTGATGCTTGTTTTAGTGCGGTTATCCAGAGATTATCACTGAAGTACATTCACAGAACAGACTGTAACAATGTACTCTTATTAGCTAACATTATTAAATTATTGATCTGAAAAAATGTTCCATGTTACAAGTAAGCACTATCAATACAGTAACTAAATTCGAGAGCCTGGAGGTAAAAATAAATAGGTGTGTCTTAGTTTCATATTCTCCTGATGCTAATAAAATGTAAATGATAGGTGATGAGGAAAACTGATTCACTTGCTAAAGATATAGTTGGAGGTGATGTGTAACAAATACAATCAGTTTAAACATGGTATGTTTACGGAAGTGGCACTAATTAAATACCCATTTTCTAAACAGAATACAAATATGCTTTCTTGAGTATGTGTTTTAAGTTCAAAGAGGAAGAAAGAGTATGAGTAAAAAGATCTTAATGACTGAAAAACCAGTCACATTAGGAGAAGAGAGACCACATTGACAGGCTATGTCATTTCAACTGCAAACAAATAACAAAGAAGATAAGGGGCAGACTCACAGGACAGGCAGAAACATAAATCAGTGTGCATCACTTTAGTAAACCATTAACATATTCAGGCTGCTGCACATCATTAATCTAACTCCACTTAACCAATTAGCATATTTTTGAGATCATCATAGTTGCACACAGTTCATGACGGTAGTTTTCCTTTGAGAATTTACTGAAATTTTCCTTTTTCTTTGAGTTGATAAGTGCCTTTTCATTCTTCTTACTTAGTGATTTTTAAAATTCTTATTTAGTAATTTTTGCTTCTTTGTACTTATTATATTCTTGGTTAGTTCCACAGACAATTGAAAAGATTCTTAACTTACAAATTATGGGTCAACCTTCCAGATCCAGACTGTTAATGAAGAAACCATGTTGGGGGCACTGTAGGTCAGTATAAGTTACATGTTAAGCAACAGGGAAATGCATGGAGAAAACCTTACAGACATGTCTCCTTCATTCAAAATGACCATAACTTAACTTTGTCCCAAGCAACGATTTTAGCTTACATGGCTTGCTTTGAATATCCATATTCCTTTGCACAGCTATTAAAATGCTTGTCTGTCAATGTGTTAAGGAAAGAAAAAGAAGTTGGTGCCTTGCAGAAGTATTGGCAAACTGGAACTCGGAGCCACAGATTAGCTCCATTGTGGTGGCTGTGATACCTCACTGAGGTTTGTTTCGGGCCATCTCCCTTGCAATACTAGTGCTTTCTACTTTGAAGATGTGTGAGTCAGAGAAGAGGGGAACATGTCCTAGGGAGCAAACAAAAGAATGTAGATGGGTGTCTAAATTTCCATGCCTAAACAGATGATTTTATAAAAAGAACCTTTTCCTGTGCAACTTTTTCATTCATAATGAGGCTCATTCATGGGGCCAGTTTGGTTTATGAACGATTAAAGAATCAGTAGGTTAATTTTCATCTAAATTTTCTTCCAGGACTGCTAGTCACTTTGGGCTGACATCATTCATGACTTGGGGCTTGTGTTTGGCAATTGGAATTCTCTTTCTCTCTCATAAACATCTACACACACAATTAAGGATGTGGTGAGATCTGAAGGAGATTTTCATTAATAGGTTTAACTCTAAGATTACTATTTATCACATACAAATTGAATTTTTGTGTAGAATAACCTCATGCACTTAGTAACAGAGTTCCATACTGAAATATCTGTTTGATAATTTCATAAGACTAAAACTTGAATAGGCTGTAAGTTAGATGCATTTCCTCCACACACAGCTAAAATTCAGTAAAAATGTATTCTTAATTTGAACGTATTTACATTTTTGATAAGTAAAATATGTGCACAAATAATATGAGCAGTGATTATTAAAACTCATTAAAGCTTTCATTATTTCAGATGCTGTGTATTTTTCCTTGATCACAACTGTTGTATGAATTATTCTCAGTGTAGAGATAATAAACTGAGATTTTGAGAGGTTAAATTACTTGCATGTAGTCACGATGCAAGCAGTACTTGAAGGGCCTGGTAAGTATAAAGCAGATTGCTAGCTCAGTCTGTCGCAATCCACTCAGGATTACTAAACCATTTGGATGCAGTTACATATAAATGTACCAATGTATCTTAAAATTTTCTTCTTACATATTAGCATAGTCTCCTAAAATTTGACTTTGTCTTTCAATGTCCCCTCATCACTCTTATTCTCAGTGTTCTTTTTTGCTTAGCTGATTTCCATGGATCAAGATAACTTCTGAAGGCTATGGCTTTGCTTAAGATGGGCTGTGGTATCTATCACTTCTGGTTTCAGCATCACTGTAAGTATCTTGCAGGTCTCCTGCCTTCTCTGTGACCACTCGGCAGGGTGGGAACATGTCTGTTTCTGCACTAGATTCTTTCCTTCTCTGAGGAGAGCACTGGCAAGAAGCCAAGTGGACAATTTTCCTTTTGTCAGTTTTAAAGGCTGACACTAATAATAGCCTTTATTTGAAGCTTCATGATTTCAGAAAAGAGAAACCGTAATCCAATCGCAGTTTAAATTCAGCAAGTCATAAGGCTCCAAAACAGTTTTCCTTATTTATTTAGTTAGGAAGAGGTATTTATTGCTCGTACATTTGTATAAATGAAAGGCATATTAAGAGGAAGGGGCCAGTCTTCTTTTCATTCTCCATCATCTTACGACATTTTTTTAGTGACTCTAAAGTTAAGTATTAGTATAAAAGAATGTTTGATAAGAAGGAAAATGGACAAACGGTTTTTTTAATTGGTAAAAATTTCATTAGAAAAATTTTTATTAGGTCATTAGGCAAATAGAGAAAATTTCAAAAAAGAAAACAATAAATGTAATTTTATCAACCAGAAGTAGATCAAATTCTTAATAATGGCCTTTTATTTTTTATTTGTTTATGTGTATTTTCAAAAGTTTGAATAACCTAGTTAAAGTGGTATCACATAAAAATTTCTATGGAATTACATTTGCACATACTTTTGGAAAAGCACATGTTTTTAATAATAACACAGACCTTGCAATATAGATACTTCCACCACTTATCTAATATTAGTCCTTTTATTCCTATATAACTAGACTTTAATGAACATAATACTCATGAAATCTTATATCAAATATCTGATAGTTTCCTTAGCATACATTTTTCCTAAGTGGTATTAAAGGGACAAAAAAAATGACTACATTTAAGTCTCTTAATCCAAACTTCCTAAACATTATAAACAAAGTTTCAGAAGGATTTATTTTATAGGAAAATCTATCTTGGCATAGTCTGAAAAGTTTGATTGGTTATGAAATAAATTTGAATACCTGAAAATTTAGTTCTCTAGGATGCCTATTAGTGCTGTTATGTTTAATAGCATTTGACTGAATCCTTAACAAACTCATGTATCTGCCAACAAAAATTTGATTACAGTCTCATCGACAAAGTCAGTGATTCAGCTAATATATGAATGGACAGGAAAGTGAACAACACCCACACATATGGCGAAGTGCAGGGGTAGTTTTCCTTCCTGTGTTTATGCTACTCAGCATAATAGTGTTAGATATCAACTCTTGCGTGGCCTAATGCACAAAATCTGTCTTGAATCTATGCATTCAAAATAAATCAGAAGCACAAAATCCTCCATATAATCCTTTTTTTATACCATTTAATATCAAATTTACCATATTCTTGTTTTGTGTGTGTGTGTGTATGTGTGTGTGTGTGTGTGTGTGTGTGTGTGTGTGTGTTTTGGACTGGGAAGTAAACTCAGGACCTTGCACTTGCCAAGCAGATGCTGTGCCACTGAGCCATATCCCTGGCAAATTTACCACATTCCTAAAAATATGCATTTTTCATGTTAAGTGTGTTTGCATTTTGTGTCAGTGGAGGAAAAAAACCCACTTTGGTCTACTTTTATCAGCATATCAACAGAAGTTAAGCACCCAAGATGGCATCCATAGTATCAGGTGACTGTGTAATTATTAAAAATTTACATTATTTCTGTTAGTTTTCTGGCTCAAATTAATTTACCAATAATGAATCTAAAGTTCGGTTTGTACAGGTAAGACCAGAGAAAAGTAAAGTGCTATGGCTGAAGTTTAGAAATTTAACTTCTAAGAGACTGAGCAGGGAGCCAGATCCTTTCTTTGTAAATATCCTGAGCCTGTACAAGAGGAGGGCATGGAGGTGGTGTGGGTACTACAGCTGTCCTGGAGGGTAGGGTGGCCTTTGTGCAATATAAGGGAGGAAAAGAGGCTTGTTCTCCCCTCTTTTGCTCTGGCTTTTTGCTGGCTGCTGCCTTGAAGTGTTGCCCCGGTGCCATGCCACCCTGCCTTGGACTCAGTGATTATAGACTGAAACCTCCTCAAACAGTGAGCTAAATAAACCTTTCCTTCCTTCATTTTGGGTGTCGGTTATTTTGGCCCCAGCAATGAGAGAAAAGTAACAAAGACAGAAAGGAAGTCTCATACAGAGGAAAATAGATCTTTGTTCTTAGCATCATAAATGGTCGTAGAGAGAAAGTTGTGAAGTTCAGATGGGGAGGGAGACAATCTACGCAAGAACCCAAAGAAAACCCAGAGAAGGGCTGTGCAGGCCCAGGGACCCAGAAAGCAGAACACATGATTGTGTGTGATAAGGTCAACATGTAGAACCACGAAATCCATCCGGCAATAATTTTTGAAGTCTAAGCATATGAAGAAATATGTCAGGTGCCTGAAAAGTTTCTTTTACCCAGAAAGCCCTGAAACTGAGCAGGAAGCACAGAGGCTTTTCCTGAGCTCTTTTGCAGACTGTCTATGCATGAAACAATCTTATGTGCAGTCACCTCACCAACTTTTAAAAAAGGCCCTTAAAACGCGGAAAATCTATTGCTTTTCTAATCCAACAGTCTTCACCTAATTCACGTTTATCATCAATACACAGACAAATTAGCCGGATATTGTGGTAGATACCTTTAATCCCAAATACTTTGAAGGGTGAGGCAGGAGAAAGGTAAGCGCAAGGCCAACTTGGGCAAGTTAATGAAGCTTTATCTCAAAAAATAAAAAAGGCTGGAGATGTAGCTCTGTGCAAGGGCCTATGTTCAATCTGACAAAATAAATACACTGATAAAATAAATAAGCCACATTTCCATAGTGTAAATGGGATGGGATATGATTGCAACTATTTGTAAAAGCAGTGTTTTTGTTTACTTTTTATGTAAACTAGTTTTACTTACTTATTGCTACTTTTTTAATGACAGTAACAGATGCTCACAATAACAAATTCAAACAGTAAAAACAGGCCATAAAATGCAGGCAAAAGTCTTCCCAAAACTCAACTTTAAGTCCATACCCTCTGTAGGAACATATCTTTAGGTGCAAATTCTTGGCAGTTTTCTAGACATCACTGACTTCATATGAGGCATGAACAGGAAAACTGATATAGACTGACCATTCCACTGGTTTGCACATGATAGCATGTTTAGCAAGGAGAGTTGTGTAAAATTCATGAACATAAAATGTAACTTGATATACCTCTAAAGTCATTCATTCTGTTTGTTAATTGGTGAGAGGTTAAAAACTGTGAAACAGCTCAATTCTGAATGTACTCACATATGCAAAAATTCTTTTATTAGGTAATATATCTAAAATCATTCACTACCACAACCCCCTACATACATTATTTTGAATTGTAGATCTAGTTCATGGGTTAATAAAAGTTGCTGTGATGATGAGAAGTTTCTGTGCTTATAAATATATGTAGCTTATACGATGCTTAATAGCCATGTGTAGCTCTAGCACTTGAAGTTAGCAACTAAGAAGTTGGACTTGAAATTAAACTTAAGTGCCACCTAAAGCTAGTGGTTACTGTATAAGGTAATGTAACTTTCATGCTCGACTGTGCCCTTCGTAGACAGATAGAACAAAGAGGAGGTATATGTTATTACAACAAAATACTTGAGATAAGAACTTTGAAGAGATTAATTTTTGTGGTTGGTTTTATTGCTATTGGACCTGTGGTGAAACTGGACAAATGATATGTGAGCACTGGCACAGCCAAACCACTCATAGCAAAAAGAGGAAGGAAAAAAAAAGAGAGCAAGTCACATTCTCCTTCTGTGCCACACCCTGATAATTTAAAGACTTCCCAGAAGGTTCCAACTCTTAAAGTTTCTACCATTTCACAATAATGCCATCTTGGGGACCAAGCCTTGAATGCGTGGGTCTTTGGGAGACGTTTAAGAACCAAACAATGGTGTAAAGTTAAATTGTGTGTGTGTTACGGTTTGTGTCTGGATTTATCCCCAAAGCCTCATGTGGTCATGAGGGAAGGCTTCTACAGTTTGTGACTGATTCGTGGTCCAATGCTGGAATTATAGGTGTGAGTGCTACACCCAAGTGGGTGTGGTCTACATCCAAGGGACAGAAAGAGTATTCTCATATGCTCCTCCCCTTTTGCTCTTGTTGATTTTGCTTTCTTCTGGCTGCTATGAATTGTTGTCCTCTGCCAAGTGCCACTCTGCCTTGGAGCCAGCCAAGTATGGACCTAAACCTCTATAAACTGTGAGCTAAATAAACCTTTCCTTCCTGCATTTTGGGCGTCAGGTATTTTGTCTCAGCAATGAGAGAAAAGTAACTGATACAGTGTGTATGTGTTTTAATCATTTGTAGAAAGTTTTTTTGTTTTGTTTTGTTTTGGGGGGTGTTTTTTTTTTTTCTTTTTTGGTTCCAGGGATCAAACTCACTACCTCAGGCTTACCAGGTAAGCACTTGGGCCACTGTGGCCATGTGGAAAGTTTTTTAAAAGGCCTAACAAGTGAATTGTGATGTAAGATTTCTGTATTTTTCATCAAACTCAATCTTTATCATTACCTTAGCGAATGTTGAATAAAAATGGCAAATAATCTTTGGGTTTTTAGAACAGTAAAGTCACAAACATTGATCATAGCTCACTGGCCTAAATGAACTTTTAACATAAATCAAGTCTCCAAATACTCCATTCCTGAATAGAGTGACAAACTAGATATGAGCTTTCTAAAGGCAATAACTAAATCTTGATCAGAGTTGCATTCTCAATGCCTAATGTATAGTAGATGGTCAATGAAAATTAGTTGACATACAAGCAATGAAATCATTTTCTTTTCATTTGTAAGAAGTGTTACAAGCTTAGGAGGCAGAATAGTGTGTGTCAAAATTTGTCTCCCTTAACTGATCTTAGGGTTTTTGTGTTTCAGTGTCCTTAGCGATTTCTAAAAGAGGAAATTATCTCCACTATTGAAGTGTTATACTAACTGTACTAGTTGTTTTAAGAATTTTTTTTGATGCTCACATGCTCAATAAATTTTAGTTGTCTTCTCTTTCTCATTAATATTGCTATTTTTGTTAAAAGAAAAGATTACAAATATTTAAGCATTTTAAAATTTAGTAATATCTGTCTTTTGAGAGTGGTATTTATTACATGTTAAAATTTAGTGAGGAAGCTGGGCCTGGTGGCGCACACCTGTAATCCCAGCACTTGGGAGGTTGAGACAGGAAGATCGTTGTGCGTTAGAGACCAGCCTGGGTTACAAAGTAAGCTCAAGGCCAGCCTGAACAGCATAGGAGACCCTGTCTCAAAAAGACAAGGGCCAGGGATTTAGCTCAGCGGCCTAAGCGTCTGCCTGGCAAATGTGAGGTCGTGAGTCCGATCCCTGGTGTCGCAAAAAAAAAAAAAAAAAAAAATTTAGTGAGGAATGGAATAAGCTCTGTCTAGTGACAGGAAAATTGGAGTGAACTTAGGAAAACTATCAAATGTTAGTCCTTCAAGTAATTATCAGAAACATTGCCTAAATTAATATGATTTAACTAAGAAACAATTTCAAAGGATGTTTTTAAATTATATAGAAAAATGATGAAAATTAACTAAATGAGTAGGATATCTCTATAACCTCTGTGTCTATCACATACAAATTTAAAGAATCTTATGAAGCCTGATAACTCAGAAGAGCTACCTCTGACCATATTCTAAAAATACTGAAGTAGGAATGTCTCCTTTCAAACTCTAAAATCTAGTGTTAAAGAATACACATTACTTAATACAACTTCAGTGATTATGCTTTAGTGAAAAATAGAAAGAGAAAGCAAATAAAATAAGACTATGACACCTGAATAACCCAACAGTAGCTGTGGTAATGCTAAAAATCTTTATTCTTCTAGACCATACCACAGTCACTGTTGATGACAATTATATTCCTAATATTTGCTTTAATCATTTTTTTAGGATGAATACAGTTTCCAAGATTAAAAGAAAAACATTTCAAAAGGTTATTTATTTCTTACAAGCAGCTCACAAATGCATAGTTTCATATGTAGTGGTACAGATATATATATATATATATGATTTTGTATAATTTCCAGTGAGAAAAGAGAAATGCTGCCTGGATGCATGAAAATCATCTCACCACCTTGCAGCCTGCCTGCTTGTGAACAGAACTGATCTTCAAACCTAGTACTGTTTGATTGATTCATTGACTGATTGATCTGGTGCTGGAGATTGAACCCAGGGCTTCACAGTGAACTACACCCCTATGCCTTTTCCATTCTTTTTGAGACAAGGTCTTGCTAAGTTGCTAACTTGACCAGTCTGGGTTTGAACTTGTTATCCTCTTGTCTCAGCCTCCCAGAATGCTGGAATTAGAGGCATAAACCTAAATTTAACTGTTTTTTTCTATTCCTGGACTCTAGACAAAGTTGAGAAATCTTTCGAAGTTATTTTGGAAAGGTAAGAGTGAAGGTAAGTGCAATCATAAAAGTGGGGCAGTGTTTGCAGTATTCTCTGAGTCCAGACAATAAGAGGGTGCATTTAAAGAGAATTCAGAAAACAATAATTAAATGGACTAAAGGAGCTAGGCCGTATGGTTTCCACTGGCACTGTAAGTTGGGAACTCTAAATAAATAGTGATGAAGGACTACTCCCTAAAAATATTGTTAGTCTGTATTTTAAACAGTTGATGTGGTCACTACTGAGATTTAATATATAGTAAGTTAGTACAATGTTTTAACTTATCCTTCAACAGACATCACAACAGCTCCAGCCACAAAAAAATTCAGTTCTAAGTTTTTATTAGTAAATTCATAATAATTCCAAACACTGAGCTCATTAAGGGAAACTACATCATTTAAAAAATGTAAACTCTAGAGTACAAATAAACAATGATAGCACAGTGATTATAAAGGTGAAGAAACTGAATTAGAGTTAATGAAAATCTGTCATTTTTTCTGACCAGTTGAGGTTTCTATGTTTAAAGCAGTGAAGCGGTTTGAACTGCGCAGTTAAAGGCTTTGTCTGGGAACTCCAGCTGCCCATGTTGGTAACTGGCTAAATGATGCATCCCGTATTGGCTGCCTTCCCTTCCCTCTTTCTTCCCCCATTCTCTTTACCTGTGTCCTTCCCATCTCTAAGAAAATATTTATACTGCAA
Source organism: Cuniculus paca (assembly GCA_004365215.1). Taxonomy (NCBI): domain Eukaryota; kingdom Metazoa; phylum Chordata; class Mammalia; order Rodentia; family Cuniculidae; genus Cuniculus; species Cuniculus paca. The sequence continues at coordinate 27,594 of RJWT010000039.1, forward strand.
TGCTTATCTCAGAATCTGCCTGTGTAGGAATCCAAACCAAAATGTATCACAATAATCCTATGCTGAATCCTATACTACTCCAATTCCTGGCAGAGAAGTGGGCCTGTGTAGAGTTCTTCACACTCGGCCAATGGAATTATGTGCAGTAAAGGAAGGCAGTGGGCAAAGTGTTTGGGAACAGTGAGGACTGCATTTACACACTTCTCCGTCTGGAGAAAGTGCCAAACACAATGTGCCTTTCAACACTGCTGCAGTTATAAATAAGCTGGGTCTGGATATCAAATTTAGTGGATGAAGGGGGGGGGTCGAAAATGACTGACCTATGTATTTGTTCTTTCTCTGCCAACTCTAGGTCTGACATAGCTCGCTAGTTCAAGTCTAGGGCAAGATCTAAAATGAGCATTAAGCTAGGGTGGGTGCTTCTGAAACAAAAATAGATCTCTGGTTCAAGAAAGGAAGCACAGTGATAAGAAAACCCAAGAAGCTGCTGGAAAGCAGGGAAGTGGCTCTTGTCTTTAGACTAGGTGGAAGGTTCACAGGGAATATTCCTACAAAGGGACTCTAGTAAGAGGTTCCACTCCATTCACCTCCTTAAACTGTCAAATGAGCTTGCTATAGTTATACTCAGTTCTGTCCGTGGAACGCTATTGAGAGTATTTATCATTTCTTTTCCCCAAAACTATAGCTTTGGAAGTCCTGGATATAAACAGACAGAATCCTTGGGTATAGGAAAAAAATCCACATATAAATATACTTGGAAAACTTCATGTGTAATTTTAACAAAGAAGTGATAAGGAATTGGAATACGAAAAATGTTGATCTGATATGGTATAATCAAGGAACTCTTTAATTGCTTCTTAATCTGATGTTTATCATAAGAATTCAAGTAGGACTCTAAAATCCCTACAAATAAATTCCAGCCTCAAATGGCATTGTAATCTGTGAACATCAACATCCTCCCCAAAATTAATGTGTTCTCTATCATAATGTGGAGTGATAAAGAATTCTTGAAAAATAAATTGTATTTCCAATGATATTTATACATTGCTAAGTACAAACCATCCAGGAAAAACAGCATTTGCATGAGGAAACACATGGCACATCTGTGTGGTATAGATTCTGACTTGGATCCAGGTGCTTTTCTGTGTTTCTTGACTCCTGAACTCATGAACTTTCCCTGACTGCAGCTAATGCATGCAGGAGGAAGATAATCATCTGCAATTACGCCTTAGAGTCTTGAAGCCAACACTTGACTATTACCAGGGCAGCAGCACAATGATTGGTCAGTGACTCAACATACAGCTGCAGTATTCACTTAGGGCATGATTCATACATGAGTCTTCTCCTATTATAGCTGCTGATAGAATCCTGGCAATGGACCCAGTTTTCTAGAGAAAAGTTGATCTCAGCAATCAATCCCATTTTAAGAAAAGCTGGTATTTGTGTTTGTGTACCGTCCCCCCAAACACACTGGTTGGATAGAACCGTAATACTGAAAGAGCATCTTATTCTGTCCTGTGAGTATTCCAGTATCATATTTCTGCTTTAAAGGTTAGTGTTTCAGAGTGACATGTGTTTGAAACATGGTTCTGTCTGGTCAGATGCTCTTCCATTTCTGAAATTCAGTGAAATGAAAAGAACAATATATTTAAGTTAGAAGAGTAAACAAAGTATCACATGCGGAGACTGTACCTTGATGGCTGCACATAATAAATGCTTTTTTTCCTTTCTAAATATTTTTTAGTAGTGCTGGGGACCAAACCCAGGGTCTCATGCATCCAAAGCAAACACTCCACTGATGAGCTTTATCCTATCCCAAATACTTTCTTAAGCTCAATTGCTCAGATCACACAGATAAACTAAGAGTATTTGCTGTAAAAACCATAATAAAGGGGTTTTAATAAAAAGTATGTGGAATTATGCAAACACATTTTGCAATAATATTATAGGTACAATTTTAGAGAACTTCATTTACAAGCAAGTAAATGCATGGAAGTGTATAAATAATCTAGAAATCATATAAAGGTAAAACATTTTAGAATTATACTCTGTCTCCTAATAATCAGTAAAGCACATGTGCACGTGCACACACACACGCATACACACACACACACACACACACACACACACACGATGGCCTACAGGTCCTGGAAACCTTTCCTTGCCCTTATATAAATGACATTTTTCTTGTCATTTTTATTTTTAATAGTTATTGAATTTCATGTACTATTTGCCAGTTTTCTGCTACCTCTTTATCCCCTGCTGCAAAAGATCTAATCTATTCAGAGGAAGATAATTGCAGAGTTGTTGAGACAGAAAAGAAATTGCTGCATCTTACCACTGTTGTGCGCCTCCAGCTGTGAGGCGGAGTTGACAGCAACCTTGCATAGAGAACAGTAAAGAAGCCGTTTTGCCTTTTCCTCCTCAGTCTCTGTGGAAGAACATGAGCTATTGCCAGTGGCTGTTGTGGGGCTTTTTTCCACTTTAGAGGTGATCTCAGTTGTCATAACACTGCTTTTGCGGATTTCCACACTTGTCGTTGATATTGCTGGTGTCCCTGTGGTACTGTCTGCATTCAAAACAACATAGGAAGAGGGCAATGGTATTATCTTTCTCAACTAGTAAATACAGCACTAATATCACATCCCACCAACAATGAGAGAAATTAGCACTTGCGTCTTATCAACTATGTATCAATCATCTCCTGAGGGTATTTACATGGATGATTCCATTCAATTTTATGTTCTGAAATAGAACATTCAGATGACTCTTCAAAATACAAGCAAATACAATTTTTAAACATTATATAGGGTAAAGAAGCATATGACAATTTTTTTTAACTATGCTATCTTGGAAAAACAATATTTACAGTATATTGCACTGTATTTCTTCTACATAGATGGCTTTTAAAAATTACAACAGAGGATAAACACATTTAACATATCTTTCTTTTTTCTTACTACCCATCTCTTTATTTTTTCTTATATTTACTGTGATTAAGAAAATAGGCATGGACTTTTTGATATATGCTTGGGAAAAAAGTATAACCCCAATGTTATAATGGCTTTGTCCAGATGAGCAGTTGAGAACATCATTGCTCTATTAACAAAGAGTTATACTTTAATGCTCAGTACCAAAATCATCAGTATCAAAAAGAGAGGAATTGGAGTCTTCATATTTATTCAATGCACTCTGGATCAAACTGTGCCAGAAGTTTGTGGCAGAAGTACTGAAACATGAATAGTCACTATTCACAAGTAATTCACACACTAGTCACAGTATGCTAATGCCACTTCAAGAGTTTGATGGCCATGAAAGTGTTGATGCACTGTAACTTAACAACCCTTTTGGCTCTCAAGCCTGACACCAAATCTGGAGAGATCAACTTTCAAAGCAAAAACTACCTCGTCCTAAGTTCACTTGGGTACATTTAGCTCTCCTCCCAAATATGCCAATCACTAAGATTTCAGCAATGTTTGCCAAATCCAATAAAGAGTTGTCATTTACCTCCAAAATTTATATTCTATTTACTCTTGTTTTTATCCTTCTGCCTGTCAGCTGCTTCTGAATTTCTTTTCCCAAATAGCTCTAGGCTGCCTTTCCTAGGTATGGTTGCTCTTGGAACTGCTGTTCCACATCATTCAAATGGTGCTGTGGTCAATTTTTAAGCAACACTGTGTTCAAGACAAATAGACTGAGATCTGGGTACAAGGGGCAGTGGTCTGCCTGCAGTGATGTCTTAGCTGCGTAAGTATTTACTAATTATTAGCTCATATCATCAAGAGTTTGTTGCAGTACAGGGATGTTCCCTTTCTTGCAGGTATACGAGTGAGTAAGTGGGATGAGGTTGATTACTGCTGCTTTCCTAAATATATCAGAAACACTAATTCAAGGAGAAAAATGGGCTTTTGTTCAAGGCTGTTCAAAAAAAGGATTCATTTGGATCTTGTTTCCTTTGCCTGACATTTCACACACTTTCAATCATGTATTTAGCTTTAGTGGTTCAAATCAATAAATAAGTCTTTTTCTGTGGAATGGAAAATATTCACCAACCATGTTTTAAAAATATCATACTACAAACCAATGTCTCATACAAAAGAAAAATAAATAAAATTAACATTTTTGTCATTAGAACACAAGCTATGATAGGAAAATACTATGAATCCTTAAGCTTTTAAAAATTTATTATAGTAAAAGGCACACTACCATTAATCCCCCTCAGAGTACTTTCCCACAATCAATCACACTTATCCCATCAATCTTGTCACTTTCTCAAACAATTCTGGAAGTTTTCTTTCATGAGTGCCTTTCCTGACTGTTGTGGCTATCTCAACATCCTGAACTGATTCAAAGCATTCAACTTTTACAGTCATTTTAACTTAAGGGAAGTTGCATAGTGTCAGATTCAATGAATAACATGGATGAGGACACACTGGACTGTTTTTACCAGTGTACCTTTCCATTGGAAGTCACTCCTCAGCACCATTCATTGCATTTTGATCACATTGGGTAAAGACACTCATGAAAGAGGACTTCCAGGACTGCTTCAAAGTAGCAAGAAAAATGGGATAAGTGTGAAGTGAGGAGGAGTATTTTGAGGACTAAGGGCAATGTGTCTTTCACAGTAATACATTTTAAAAAATTTAAACATATTTTGATTACCCTTTGTATACCTGTTCCATTGAACATTAAAAGGTCCACTTCCTGATAAGTTTTTGCTTCTCTGCTAAGTTTCCATTAAAATACAGGGTAAGAGACTGAAAATATTTCTGAGGATCTCAAGATAGCAGAAATCGTGACAATTTTAGATGGTCCTAAAACTGTTCATTACCCTCAATAAATCAGCAATGGGTGTTTGAAATCCCGTTTGTATGTACCCGTGAATAAAGAGTAACCATTTTGCTAAGTGACTTATACGCTTAAAATAATTTTATATATTTAAATTTCATTTAACCTTTTGCAAAAAGCTATGAAAATCAGTGAATTTCAGCAGTGAAGGAAATTTCCCAATATTACATGGGTAGGATATAATTAGCCAGGGCAAAATATTTCATGGAATGAGCAAATCAGGGATTTCTTCTCCTCCTTTCCTACTCCCCCTCCTCTCCTCCTCCTCCTCTCCCTCCCCCACCCCCTCTTTGTCCTCCTCCTTTTTCTTCTTTCTCCTCCTCTTTCCTCTTCCCCTTTCTCCTCCTCCTCTACCTCTTCCTCTTCCCCTTTTCCTTTCCCTTTCCCTTCCCCTTCTCCTCCTTCTTCATTTTTGTTGTTGCTGACAATTGAACACAGTACCTTCCCACTGAGTTATGTCTTGGCCCTTTTAAAGTTTTTTATTGTGAGGCAGGGTCTTCTAACTCATTAGGTTCCCCAGGCTGGGCTTGAAATTATTTCTCCTGTCTCAGTCTCCCAGAGTGCTGGGATTATAGATGTGTCCTACCATGCCCAATTTGAAATCTGGCCTTTGAAAAAAAAAATGCTGCAAATGATAATCTTGACTGTGATTGTCCAGAATAAGATCATGAACAGCAGTGGACTAAAAATCACTAAATTGTTCTTATTATCATCTCACTCCATGGAGACTGGTAAACACAAAAATAGATATCTTTAAACTCATTGTGGTCACACAATGAAGCCAGAGTGTGATGCTGTTGGTATTTATTTCAGTGACATTTACCATGGCACAGATTTCCCAGTAATAAGCTGCTTCCAATAACTTAGTTTTGGACTGCATGTCTTGACCTGGAAATGGTACATAGTATAGGCACTATTAATCCTAAAATAATTTTCTTACTATATGAAATTTGTTAATAAAACTATAGAATGAATAAAATTATGGATCTTCCAATCTTTGTGACACCAGAAGATAACATACATTTATACCAAAGACACCACAAAATTAGACCCCAGATTTTCTATGACTAGGGCCTATTAAGTATTAACCTCTCTTTAGGTGAGCCCTTTCCTTAAAACAGACTTAGAGGAAATAATACAAAATGCTTAACTTGCCACATTTAATATTTTGTGGCATACTTTTAACCACACAGCTGAGCATAGATATATTATTTTCTAAGTATGCAAGTAATTAAAAAGAAATGCAAAGATACAGTTTCATTCTAAATTTAATATGTAGATGTTGCCTCCATAAAGGTAGTATTATTATTTATTTATAACAAGACATGGATTTTTTTCTTTATTTTATCCATGATAAAAGGTCTTTTAAAAGAAAACATTAAATATATATATATTTTAATATTTTCTTATTCAAAGAAAATTAACTATTTTATGCATATAGTAAAGGAATATTTTTAACATGGTATGTTAAATTACAAATTATATATAATTCTTATTTACTCAGTGAAACAATTTTAAATTGATGATCATGTTAACAATATAGGTATAAATTAGCTCTGTGGCCTTCTTCCTCCAAATCCATAATCCTCATCTACATCTAGCCGTGAGAAAAAATGAAACATAGCTAAATTTAAGAGCTGTCTACCACATTCCTGGCCAGTGCTCCTCAAAACTATCAAGGAAAGTCTGAGAAAATGTCACATTATAGAGGAAACTAAAGAAACATGACAACTAAATATAATGTAGGACCCTGCATGGAATCCTTAGGAAAGAAAAAAAGAAAAAAGGACAGTTTGGTAACAAAGAAATCTGAATGAAGTGTGGGCTTTAGTTTCAGCACTGATTCATTAGTTGTGACAAATGTACTAAAATAATATGAAGTGTTAACAATAAGGGAAATTAGGTGATGTGAATAAGGGATCTGTCATATCCTTGCATCTTTTTAAAAATGTAAACTACTCTAACATTAAAATTTATTAAATTCAAGAAAAATTTAATTAGAACTACTAAATAAATACTGTATCATTCCAGTTACTTTGAAGAACCAAAGTTACAAGATACTTCAGTGCTTTTGCTAGTCTAACTTTCTTGATTTTTAGATAGGCAAGTTGCAGCAAATTCCTGAGGGTCACAAAGTACTGCATATTAGAAACAAGGACCTGCATTTGCAGAGCCCAATGTCAAGTGCAGAACTTGGTAACTTACACTGTGAAGATGCATGTACTCAAAATTTACTTCATCGGCATTCATTAAAATTCTGTGCTAAAGGGATAAGAATCCTATAAACTTTGATCATGTACTTAGTGGCAAAATAGTTTAGGAAATATCACATAATAATTTGAAATAATAATACACGTAAACTCAATCCTTAATCTGTTTTGTTCATTTCTATATTCTTGTACTAATACTTTACATGAACTAGGCACACAATAAGTATTTATTGAAAGAAACCAATGAAAGAATAAGTGAATGAATGATCATAACAAATCAGAACTGTAAAAACACTTTTAAAGCATTTACAGGTATTCTGTCATTTAATCTTCACAAAAATCCAAATGATGCATATTATCTTTATCCTCATCTTGGAGAAGAAATTTAGGCATGGACAAATTTGAGAACTTCTCCAGTGCCAAAAACCGTTAGTGGTAACACAAGGATTTCAACTCAAGTCTGTTTCCGTTACACACGTTCTTCATTATTCTTATTGATAAATTTTAGAGTACCTTGAAGAGAATTTGAATTAGTCATAAATTACCATGTGTGCTGAATGATAACATCTTTGTTTTTTTTCAAGCAGGATACATTTATTGAGGGAGAGAAAGCTTCTGTCAGAGAGAGAGACAGAAAGGGTTCCGAGTGGGTTGCCAAAGATTCTGGCTTTTTGAGAGACTTTTATGGAGTGAAACCATGAGGTGAGGTGGGTCCAAGAAGGGGAAAACCTGGGAACTCCCAAGACAAATGGGCATGAGGTGGGACAGAACTATGGTCAACCAATAAGATTAATTGTTCAGGTAAAATTGACCAAATCAGGGACGAATAGGGAAGCAAGTCACAAGCATTCTTAAGGATCAGTGACTCTTCCTATAGGGGATTGGGATGGTCAAGGTGATCCATACCTATTTAAAATGTTAATTCCTGATGTTTCTACTTAGGGTGTGGTTGTATTTGTTTTGCCTTGTCTTGAGATCTGGCTTATAGCAGGAGGTGTCTGTCTCCTTCAAGGTCACAAGACATCTGGTCCTCTGTGTCCACTTTCTCGAGGGCCTGGCCCTATCTGACTGCCTATAATATTTCTAACTAACTCAGCTGCCTGTAACTGAATGATAACATCTTAAACATTTGACATAAAAAGAAACTAAACACGACCTGAACTAGAGTCAATCATGTACATTTAATCATCCATTTATGCTTTGTGCAGAATGGTCAGAATAAATCTCAGTCTACTTCATTGCATATTTTTTTTTCCCGAAAAGATGAGAAAGCAGGATAATGATTGACTTTTCTCAGTGTTTTCCAAAAGTTGATTCAGATTTCTTTGTACTATTGAATCAGTGACACTAGGAACAATATATATATATATGACAGGGATTTGGAAATAATGGGTGAGATTTAGCAGGAAGAGAAAGGTCTGAGATGGGTTAGGTTTATATTTCCGTGCCATTTTTCTGCTAGTGCCCTGTAGCAAATATTCATTATTGCAACTGTCACTATTTGGCTTTGGTTTCAAAACAGATTGCTAATACTTTGTGGATTGGTTTTTAGTTGCGAATGAAGGGACACATGTCAGTTTTCAGAGTGGCCCATATGTGATCCTCATCTTGTATAAAAACACTGTAAATACCTTTTAAAAAGATTCTTAAAGCATGGGAATGATTCCAGAAAATATCAAGGACTTGAATTCCGTATAATACAATAGAGCAGCTAAGTTACATGGTCTGGGTAAAAAAAAAGTATTCCTCTAGTTGTAGATCCAAGTGGGAAAACTGTACCTGAGTTGTTCCATTTTCCAACCAGGTAACAGAGATTAACGTTATGACCCAAAATGGAAGGGATGAGGGGAGAGAGAAAGAAAAAGAGAGAGAGAGGGAGAGAGAGTTTGTGTGTGTGTTGAGAAATCAGAGAAAAATCACAGCGTATACTGTACTCAAAAACAAGCAGAGTGGTTGCTTTTATATATATTTGGCAAAAGCATTCCAAGTTATCAATATGTATTCCTAAGTCGACAAAGTCACCAAAAAATCATAGTTGTTGGATGTACCTCAATCTGACTGAAAATCCCAAATCCACAAAATGAGGCTGAAGAAAAACAAGCACACACCCCTCCACCTGGGGTCCACCTGGTTTAGGTGAGTTTGGTCTTCACTAAGAACTCCTGGCCTTGGGTTCCACTTCTTCCTTGTTCTGACAGATCAGGTTTGCTACTTTGTAGGGTTCAGAGCTAACTCAGGTGAAGAGACTCTTCATTCTCCATGTCATAAGGCTTATCCCTAGGGAACAGACTGTGGGGCTGTTGGGTGAAATTTGATAAATATTTAAATGTATATGATCTCCATTTATACTCTTGTCCCAGCCTTGAACATTTTTGGTTGTGTGTCTGATTAAACATCATCTTGTCTCAGACCCTTTGCTAATCACTAGGGATAAAGAAAAATGCAGCATGTCTTATATACAAAAGAGTCACAGAGCTGTAATAAGATAAGAATAAAAGGACTAAACAGATTCATTTCCTTTGAGGAGGATGAGCACGAGGAGGTGTTACTAGAAATTATTTGAAAAGTTAGATGTAGTTCAAATTATGATTTAATTACATTTTTAATAATCTGTGACTTGGAAGTCCCATGAAAAAAGTGATCCCATAACTTTTAATTAAAGGATCAATTCTGTCCCATGGAGAGTTGTATGAAACTGCCAATACTCAAAGGAATCATGACAACAACTCTTCCTGCTTTTGCAATAGTTGAAGTAGATCCCCAAATCTTGCATGCGTTAGAAATTTTAGAGGGAAGGAATTTTTTTTTAATTTACCAAAACAAAACAAAACCAAAAAACCAAACAAAAACAAAAATGAAAACAACTTGTGAGATACTTTTCAAAGCTGCCCAATTTATGGTTTGAGGCAATCATACCCCAAGTTAATCTGAATACAGTAACGGACATTATAACATAAATTATTATAATGCAAAAGTATCTGAAACAGAGTCTATTAAAAAAAGAAAGTTTCAACTTTTGGATTTTCCTTTTGAGACCAGGGACCAATAAATTTCATAAGAGTTTGGCATTTTCTAGAATGATCATGTGAGTTGTTAGGGTAATATTACAAATTATCTTATGAATGATGCAACTTTCATTTATCAGGATAATTTTTCCATAATTTAGGCTATTTCTATCCCTCAAAATTTAAGGTAAGCAGACTACTGAATTGGGTATGCTTACTAGAATTTGCCTGCATGAGTCCAAATAAGTGGTGCTCATGACCAGATTAAAGAAGGTTGACTTGGTAAGGCCACTGAGAATGCAGTTAATGAGAAGTTGAGGGTGTGAGAATCAGGTCAAGCAGAATGGAGAAGCTCAGACATAGGTCTTAGCAGAGAGGTCGTGTCTTCTCTTTCCCTGGAGAGGGTCCAAGAGTTGGCCTAACAAAGCTGAGTTCTATATTACATCTTCAAACTTTGTATCATGGAAATGCCCTTGGCCTCAAAAAGAATCCATATTATGAGCTGGGATTTAACTAAGTAAAAGCAAGCATACTTTCTATAGACCATGGTCCCATCCCCTCCCCCCAAATTATCAGGAGAAAAGGCAGAAGATACAAACAAGTGAATTAAGCAAACTAACAATGACACTGTTAAGGACAAACAGTTTTACCAGATGCTTTGAGTATCACTTTGGTAAAGGATCAGAATATTCTCATGTAAAATTTCCACATTTTATGTTTGCATCTTTGTATGTATATGTTTTAAAATTTTGAATTGGCCAAAATCTTCTGTGCTCTATGTGGGATATGGGCTGTAAATTGTGAAAGGTACTCTGGGCCAGGCTTGAGCTCTCTAACACCGCTTGCTTTTACAATGCATGAAGAACGGATCACACGTTTTGACTTGGGCTCTCATGCAGAATGCCAGGTTTCAAATTCCAGGAAAGATAAATTTATTAGAGTAGGAATAATTTTTTTTTATCTTCAGGTAATTTACCCTCTCACCTTTCTTTAGAATCCACAGAAAAGGACACATTCTAGGACAAAAGGTTAAGCATATCTTTTCATCTTAACTTAATCTCAGAGGTATTTTTGGTTAATAACAGATACCTCAGCACTCCATACATAACAAATTTTATCATGTCAGACCCTTAATTTCTTAAAGATAGTGGGGGTTATATTCCTCACTTCTACAGCATATCAATATACCTCATAACACAATTAGAATAGCATCTGCTAGGTAATTGACAAAAATAGACAATGCTGACATCAAATTTGTTCTGTTATGCATTTGTCATTCTTTTAAAAGTTGGGGCCATATCCTATTAAGGAACTAGACTGAAAAAATGGCACATTAATGCAAGCAGGTATCTTTGACCTCCAAAACTAAGTTTTCATCCTCATTCATCTTCTCCTTATATTGGAAACATTGTTTACTTTTCTCTTTTCTCTGTGTTCCTTTGGCTCTCCAATATCCAGCTACAATACAACCCAGGTGTTGGGAACTTTCATGAGTCAAACACAGTTCTGTTACTGTAAACTAGTAATCCTGAACCGTTCATGTGCATCAGATCACCTGAACAGTTTGACAAAACACAGACTGGGGGTACCACCACTGAGGTTTGATTCAGTAGGGATTGTGTGAAGCCTGAGTAATTTTATTTTTTATATATTTATTTTTTTAATTTTTGAGACAGGGTCTCACTATGCAGTTCAGGCTGGCTTTTAGTTCATTTTGTAGCCCAGGCTGCTCTCCAACTTGCAACAATTCTCGTGCTTCAGCCTTCCGAGTGCTGGGATTACAGGAGTGCGCCACGCCACCATGCCCAGTCTGAAGCCCGACTATTTACAGTTCCAACAACTCCCCAAGAATTGCAGATAAAGCTGCAGAGATGAGGACCATACTTCAAAACCACTGACAGACCTGAGCATCAGTTTCCAATTTAGATCAACCAGTTTCAGATGTGAAGTTAAATATCAAATAAACAGGCAACCCACTCAGGACCCCTTCCGTCTCTCTCTCAGACAGAAGCTTTCAATAAATATATCCTGTTCATAAAAAAAAAATCAAATAAACAGTAAGTCCTGAACATGAGAAAGAGGAAATGAGGATTAAGTGACCAGTATTTGTCTTTGCATGTGACTGGGAAGTTCCTGGGATGTGAACTTCTTGTGATAAAACAAGAGTATCTGAGGCAAGCCTGGACAAACTGGGCTCCCTAAGAGGTAAATTTGGGAAAAGTAGGAAACAATTTCTAAAAAGGAATAGATTATGTCTTAAATAATACCAAGCAAAACATGAATTTCTGTATTGGGAGATGCAGTTTTTGATATATATGTAATAAATAAGAAAAGATGGAGATACGCCCAGATCTTTACTACACAGACAAAAAATTGGAAGCCTTATTAATCATTCATTGAGCAGTTAAACCAAGAGTTGTTTTGTAAGACTAGAGTTTTCTCTCCCTAACTTAGAGTCTATATGTTTCTAAGAAAATTCATTTTATTATTTTGTTCACAGAGGTTCAGTCCAAAGCTCAGTTTTTCCTTTCCAAAGGTATATTAATGCAAAATAAGTTAATCAGAAAGCACAATTGTGGGACTTTGGTTTCACTAAGCAGATATGGCTGCCATACTTATCATATATACACTTCAAGACAAATGGGTGCACTACATCAGAATCTGTGTTGATATTTGTAGTAAATATTACAAAAGGCAAAGAAAAAGGAGGATGTGAAGAAAATCAGTGTGTTCCAAAGGTATTTTAAATGACTTGGATGCCACTAGATAAGGAAGTTGCCTTTTCAGCTCCTATATACAGATGTTTTTTACCCCTCTCAATAAGACAGATGAAATAGAAACTCTTTCAAAATCTATGACCTGTGTTCTCCTGTGTTCTAAGAACTTTCAGAAGAGAAAAAAGGTACTGCATGCTTCAGTTACAGTTTCCATTGCACAAAGAATACCTTGCATCTTTCCATTATCTTTAAGAACTGTGACATGGTAAATCATGAGTCATGAAAATTTTTACTAACTGAACTAGAACACAAAATAAATTAGATCTTGTCTTCTAACTAGTGAATATAGAATGTACATACAGGGAATTTAGAATGCAGAGGCAGTTTCACAGCGTAAGTTCTTGATGTAGAATCCTGTTAATCTCATATTACCTTGATTTGAAAATCTCTATCATTGCTAATTTCCTAACACCGTTGTTTTTTTTTTTAACTGAAAAACTTTCAAAAGCTGCTGAGCATTCCTTTTCCACTGTAAGCAGGGTTGTTGAAAGATGTAAACTACTTGTTATTTCACTCAACATAGCAATTTATTGTCATATAATACAACTACTTGATGGTGTATCTGTCTTCCAATAGTTGTTTTTCTATAGTTATTAATATAATTTAGCCAAAATTATTTTTAAGAGTTGGAGGACAAATAAAAATAAGAGAAAACAAATCAAAGTAAAACAGGAAAAGTAAAAATTCTGTTCACTGTTTATGAAAGACTAGCTGCTAAAAGATTGATAGAACTGCTTGGACAATAATAAAATTCTGGACCAAAACCCCTCTTCCCTAGCAAAACCAACAGATCTGTTTCTCAAATGCTAAGATTATCTACAAAAACCACATAAAGCAGATTATCATAAAACTCTAGGCATAAACTATCTTTCCTATTATTCTCACAAATTATCAGAGTTCCAGAAATTCCAAACTACAGCAGACTGCCTCTTGCACACAAATTCATCATACTATATTCTTCTTTTCACTTTTCAGAATATATTCATTGTAACTATATCACCATTTCACAAAAACGCTCCATGAAATGTTTTTTTAAAATCAATCTTTTTCTAAATGAAGAGCAAATGTTTTTGATTTTTTTAAGTTTCATTTAAAAGACCATTTATTTTGCCAATAAATAGCTTCAAATCCAATTACTTATTTTGAGTATATAGTAAAACAAATGACTTCTGAACTAGTTCTATCAACAATCAAACATTTTAAAATAAATGTATTTCAAAGGTAGAGCTATTTTACTAAATGTTGTTCTGTTTGAGAATTAATTTTAAAGGAAAACTTCTTTGAAATTGTTAGCACTTGCCATTCTAATGTAGAATGCTGAATATTTTGATAGTCACAAAAGGTGAGAAGTCTGGTCCCAAATAACTTGACTTGTCAAAGGATGCAGGCATTTCTATTTTACTTTACCTGCTGAGATCTTATTTCATGAGTCAAATCAGGATATCTGTAATGGTTTTTGATGCCCCCCAAAGCCTCATGCAGTCATGGAGGCAGCTGACTCTAGAGTTTGTGATTGATTCATTGTCTAGTGCTGGGACCATGGGTGTGAGTGCCAAACTCACCCTAGGGTGGGCAGTCTACATACAATATAAGGGACAGAAGAGTTCTCTCACATGCTCCTCCCTGTTTTTCTCTTGCTGTTTTTGCTGTCTTCTGGCTGCCATGAACTGTTGCTCCTTTGCCACATCACTCTGCCTTGGAACTAGCTGATGAAACCTCCACCAAGTGGGAGCTAAATAAACCTTTCCTTTCCTAATTTTGGGCATCAGGTATTTTGTCTCAGTAACAAGAGAAAAGTAACTAACATAATATCATAAACCCATCTGAGAATAAAATATTTTGAATTTTCATCAACTTAGGTAAAACAACATTTAAAGTATAATATAACTGCTAAGTTTTAGAATAGAATCATTATTTTATTTAGACACACATATGTGTGTCTGTTTTTAATTGCCAATACTTTTGTTACTTTTAACAAAATCCTAACTGTGAAAATTAAAAACCAGCACCTTTATTAGATAAACTGTTTTGTTTATGGATCACTTCTTAAGAACAGGTTTGCTTTCTTGGTACAGGGGATTTTCTTTTATAAATCTGTTTTAAAGCCAAAGTAAGTTCTTTTGGAGATGTTTCAGTGAAAAAGCCTTACCATGGACATATGAGTAGTTATACCCATATCCTTGTTGGTAGACTCTTCTTGCCTGGGGAAGAAGCCAGGATCAAAAAGCAGGCAGTTCAGGATTGGATATGTGGAGTCAAAAGTGTTTGGGGAGTGTGTGAGGCAGAAACCACATCTAAGACTTGTACTTGCAAGGCGGTTGCCAAGTAATCAAGATCACAGCCAGGCCATGACAGCCAGTTCTCAGGGCTGGTGAGAAAAGTCAGAGCCAGGAGGCAAACTGGGTGAGAAGAAACAGGTCACAGGGTATTTGAGGACATGGCTTAAGATCATGGAAGGCAGACAATGTGGTGACCTTGTCAGGTTATTTTTAGCTGAAAGGTCCTACTTCATAGTCTGTTCTGTCATGGTTTTTTTGAGGAGAAGAGTCATGGTCACAATGTGCCCCTCCCAGGGTAAAGAGGCAAAGGAATGTTCAGTGGCTAAGGGTCTAAGATCTTTGGTTTGTAAACTTGGACAACACTATAGGAAACTGTGATGGACAGACACCCATGAATCAAATTTCATCCTTTCCTCTTTTTTCTTTCCTTTTTTTTCAATTTGGCAGTGCCTACTTTATCAAAAAGAACAATATAAAAAAATAAAATAATATATGCATGCATGTATTTCTTGCTTTAACATATTAATGTCTTCTATAAGTCACCCCTTATTGAGGATATTTCTACAGAAAGCTCATTAAAAACTTTTCTCACTTTGCTCAGGAAAAAAAGAAAAGTAACCAAGGACTGGGCAGCTGGGCTAATGAAGCTTTGCTGTATGGTCTGTTTCAGTGAAGTCATCTGTTTTCAGAAGGTCATCCAGAAAGACATTCCTACTGAGGGCTCACTTTTGTAAAAATATAAAATGTTTTTTTAATAAAACAAAATTGAAATCCAGAATAAATTCACTAGATAATTCCAGTGCACAAATAATTATAAGTGTCGAAGTTATTCTTGGAGGATGCCTGGACATTGATAAAATAATACTGTATTTTGTTTTCACACAAATTTGGTTCTAAACAACATGTGATACACATGCATTTTTAGCACTGCAGTACAATTATTTCTGTAGTCTTTGCTTTTATTTCAGTCTTGAGAAAAAATTCAGTGACTTGATTTATAGAATAAAATTCCAAAACCTTTCTAACTTGTTAGTATGGTTTAATACATATTACTAAGTAATACTACATATTGCTAAGATTAAAGAATAAGCTGTGCTAAGTAGATCTGAATGAGATAGAAATTATTTCTATTTACTTATTAATTGCTTTTGGGGGGTTGCTGGAGGAATAGGATAAGGCAGAAGGAGAGAGGAAAAGTCAGAAAGATACATCTTACTTGCTCTTTTAAATTACAGGCTTCATACAGAGAGAAAGTTTGTGAGCTTCTCTGACAGAATATTTTTATCAGTCAGTCCAGATGGATAAAGACGTTGAGCCAATTGATAGGATCTGGATGAAATTCATCTTTTTTTGATATTTGAAGGTCCCATTGTCACAGATGCTCCATTTCTATTGAAGGATATACAGTATCCTATTAATATTTTTGAGATGCTAAGAGGTTAAGGTAGCATGAGATATCTTTTATGAATTCTGATGCTAATATCACTGAAATATGCAAGTAATGTAAAGTGCCAAAAATTTCAATTTTGTAAGATACAGGCCCCCAATATACTTAAACTGCTAGGTTGTGCATAACTCAAAATGAAAGAGACTGCTTCCTCAACTACTTCTATGTTCTATTATTTCTTGCTAATTTATAATTTGCATCATACAGAATGCCTCTCTCTAGGTACTCTAACAACCTCGCTGTACCATTTTACAAATTCTTATTCTATATGTCATTACTGGTACAGGAATCAGCTATCAGGTAAAACAATATATTTCCTCAAGGTACACACAATTATAATATTAAAAGTGTGCTAAAGAAAAAACTTAAAGCACACAACGATAGTAGTATCTTACATTTCCTAAGTCCTTTTTAATTTTCAAATGATTTTGTGCACACTTTTCTGGTTTTGTCAATACTATGATATAAGCACTAAAATTCTTATTTTCTTAAAGAAAAACCAGCTTATTGATAAACAGTAACTTGCTGGAGTCATACCACTATTGATTTTCAAAGTTATTATCTGAGCAAAGATTATTTAAGGTCTTATTGTTGAAATCTGGCAAAAGTATGATCTTTGATCATAAAGACCTAAGTATAAAACTATTGTATACTATTAACAGAACATTATAGCAATCGTAGAGCAATTCTTTTTTAATTTCTGCATGAATATTGCTAATGTAGTGTGTATGATTAGCAAGAGTAATATATTTAAACTGTGAGCTAATTTTATAGTACTTAGGACAGAGACATATATTAAGTATGTCTGTGTATAGCAATATTATTATATTATTTAAATTTCATGTATCACGTTAGATTTCTAACATCAATTAATCACATTTTTCATTGTTTTAAAGCCTCTGTTTAGGAATGGTAAACATTTAAACATCAAGAATACAGAGATATACTTTCAAAATTGTGTTCAGATCACATCATTCTTCTCCCAAACAACTATAATGGCTCCTTATTCTTCCCCATTTAAAAACTGATGTCTAACTGAAAGCTTTCCCCCTTAGATCAAGAATAAGATAATGGTGAATGGCAAAAAGAACGTATCCAGGGCAGGGGATTTAGCTCAGTGGCATAAGCTCCTGCCTGGCAAATGCAAGGTCATGAGTTTGGTCCCTGGCACAAAAAAAAACAAAAGTTATCCGAATTAGAGAAGAAGAAGTAAAACTATCTCTATTCATAGACAACATAACGAGACTTGTGTACTAAAACTGCAAAACAATGTGGAAATAAGTGAAATACACTTTAACAAATAGAAAAATATCTCACATTAATGGATTACAAAATTTAATGCTAGCATAGAAAAACTACACAAATTGGTTCACAGGTTCAATATAATACTTATCAAAATGCCAATTGCATTGTAGGAATGGATAAGTTCACCTAAAATTAATGTATAAATGGCAGGGTCCCTAATCAACAAAATAATATTGAAAAGGAAGAATAAAGTTGGAGAAATCACACTTCTTGACTTCAAAATGTACTTAAAAGGCATAGAAATCAAAACAATATGGCATAAGAGTCATATAGATAAATGAAGCAGACCAAAGTCCAAAGATAAATTCGTATGCCATCATCAATTAATTTTAGACAAAGATAATAAAACTTTTATGTGAGAAAAAACAAATCTTAGAATTAGTTTTCTGGTAATCTATGGGGTTAAAAAGACTTTCTTTAAGGATGATGTAGGGACAAATGCATATCCACCTGCAAAGGAATGACATTAGGTATCTCCTCACACTGTATGCTACACAAAATGGATCAATGACTTAAATATAAGAACTAAAGGTCTAATACTCTTTTAGAAGACATAAGTGTAAATATTTGAGATAATGGATTTTTAGAAATGAACAAAACATAAGGAACAAAAGAATAGGTAGTTCCTCTTTGTTTTTCTCCATAGCATTTATCACATTCAAAAATTCTGTGTAGTACATAGCATAAAAAATAACGGTTGCTCTTATCTGTCCCTTCCTGGGGATTATAAACTCTCCAAGGACAGAGATTTTTAGCTCATTTGATCTCTGCTGATCTTTACATCTATAATATCACTGAAACAAAAGAATTTCTTAGTGAATATTTTTGAATGAATTCCTGTTAGGTGAGCTTCAGAAGTAAAAACACATTGAAGGAGACACAGAAAGATTTTCTATCACTGTACAATTGCATTTGCATAAAACTCATCTTTCACCTCTTTAAAATTGTTGTCTACTTTCATTCAAATTTGATCTTATTCTGTAACTTAAGAAAAATGGCAGATTTCTTTTAAAGGAGGAATTTTGTTACATGACTTCTAAAACACCTTCCAGCTCCGTTGATCTAATATGATGCTCTGAAAAACAGAATATTTATAAAATCTTCAACTGCAACATCCACAGTTCCTAAAGAAGTGATTAATAATTTAAGAATAGCAAATAATTTTTTACTAGCCCTTCTATTTTCAAAGGCCAACAGTTAACTTTGATAGGATAAATGCGGAAAATTATTTTCTGTACTTGGAAAGTTATTCCGGGAATTATATCAAGGTATTATTGCCAAGCTCTTTTTATTTTTACCTTCTGCAAGAACAGAAAGAAAGTGTGATACAGTCCAGAAAGAAAGTTGCTGAGATTTTTAAGGAAAACATAACACAACTTTATGCAGCTGCAAAAGAGATTAAAATAAATCTAGAAATTCCAGTCAAAAAGACTGTGGGAAAAGTTGAACTCCCAAGCCTCAAGTAACTGAAAGCCTAGGAAATGTGAACAAGGTTAAGAAACAGAGAAAGTTCTTTCTTTAAAGCCATAGATAAGAATATGAGAAAAAAATCCAAAACCTTACATTTAATAAGTATCACAGAACTTTAACCTTAGAACCTAACACCTTTTTTGTCATTTCATGGCATAACCATGGGAATGTCACACCCACATACATTCTTTAGAACATTTAAATTGATGAATGATTAATTTTAATTTTATAACTTTTTTTATATTACACAATGAGTACTTAACAGGAAAAAAAATCACCAAAAATATTACATTTTTAATATTTACTGATTATTTACAAAAATATGTCAAAATTTTCAACATCTATTGGGTTTTGGTGTATAAAGTCTGGAAAAGAACAACAGAAATAAACTGCTATGTGAACTACAGTGAAAATACCAATAGAATACTACAACAAAATAACCTTTGCTTTAATTGTCATACCCAGTGCAGTCCTTACACATGAAAATTGTATGTTCCATACACAATTATTGCTTACACTGATACCGCACATATTTTGTTTTCCTGTCCTTTCTTGTGGGGCACAGCTGACACATTTTTGGATTTCCTGTTGTTGTAGTAGGTCTTCGGGATGCTGCATCTGCCTGTTTATCTGTCAGCTCAGCAGTGGAGTCTACAATTTTTTTGCATAGTTTTTCCACTGCTATAAATGATATCCAGTTCAAATCCTTTAAGAAAATATCCTAGTGGTATTTTGTACTTGCTATTTTCTTTGTAAACTAACAAATTATTTATGCCACACATGTTTAGGATTGAGTAAAACACAATCATTAGACAATGCTTTGTGTTTTAAGTGATTTCATGGTGGCTTCATAACTCATCAACAACATGTACTCTGCCTTTGGCTTTGTTGTAGAAAGTTTCCATTCTTAGGACTCCATTTTGTCAAGGTTTCCTTATCAGCATGTCCATCATGGTGCAATGTTGACATCAGCAGTACCAATTTGTTTTTCATTGCTACATACAAAGTCAGTGTAAATCTGTCTGAACTCTAAAGATGGTACTATACAATTTTTTGTTTTGAAATTGCAACATTTCATCTGGAATTTCTGCTTTGTTCCTATGTACAGTTCCTGCTCTAGTCAACTTGTGCCCTGTTAGCAAATGTAATATCAATTGGAAACTGGTAAACCAATTGTCGAATGTTATATTCCAGTTAGTTTGCAAGATGGAGAGCAGTAAGTCTGTTCACAGGATCATTTGGTTTATTATTATATGAATAAAGACCTGATGGCTGAGTTCCAGGATAAATGTTTAAATTGAAAGCATAATAAGTCTTTGCATTTACAAAGACATAAATTCTTAAGTCATATTTTGACTCATCACTTTCCCATAAATCTTTAAAATTCCTATGATCACCAAGACAAATCTTTGATAAGTATAGCAGATCTATGAATGCATTCAGTTCAGCTAGTGAAGTGTCATAATAAATACATTTTGGAATATGGCTATTTGTGCATACAAAATGTTTTACTTGCAGTTCAGCCTTTGTGTAGCATTTAGTCTGTTACAATTTCCAACACGGAATGGTAGTGCTGGCATTCTGTATGATACCTGATACCTTTTTTTTTTTTTTGGTACCAGGAATCCAACTCAGGATCTCACACTTGCCAGGCAGGCACTGTGCTGCTGAGCTATATCCCCAGTCTTTCGGTACAATACCACCTTTCACTCCTGTCATGATCTTTACTGTATTTTCAGACTTAATTCTAACACTGGGTCATTCCATTTGGTTGTGTTGCCATTTCTTAACATTTTGACTAGTCAAATTCGTACTCACTTTGCTGTTTTCTTAGTCATCTGAATCCAGGAGGTCTGCATTTCCTGTTTCTGTATTGGTCAATTCTGGCTCCATTTTGCTGTCACAGAAACTTTGGTTTACATGGCCAATGTCAAAGTCATCATCATCATCACAATCATCATCATCACCACCATCATCATCATCATCCTTATCCTCATTCACCCACACCACTCTTCTGTTATGAAAGGATGTATTTTATCATAATGATCATCTTCATCATCCAGGCATGAGTAATCTAATGATTCACTTTTGATCTTGTGGTGGATTGACAACTGGTGGTCAACTTGTAACACCTAGCTGAACTGAATCAGCATGGTGCTGGGTGAGGATGGCTCACCTGAGGATTGTTGCCAACGGCATAAAAAGGAGAACTGGAGAGGAAGAAGGTGGTGTTTTTGGTTCTCCTGGAGGAGTTTCTTGAGTTTCTTTTCTGATATGAACTTGGCTGTTCTCATCAGAGGAGCTTGGGACCTTGTTGTCACTGAGAATGACTGCGGTTCACTTTGGAGGAACTCTGGTCCTTACTTTGAGCATCACTTCCTGGCTCCAACGCAGATCCCTCACCCTACTGGCACAGATTGTTCATCCCATTGGCACAGATTTTCTAGCTTCCACTGCTGACCTTTGGGCCTTCCCAGCACAGATCCATGAAACAGACTTGCATGAGACATTGTCGTGGACTCTATCCTCCAGTTGGACTTGTGGGGGACATTGTCATGGGCTTTAGATCTTCAGTTGTACTCATGCAGGACATTGCTGTGGGATCCAGGTCTTAGAGTGTGAACAGATTTCTTACACTTTTTGTGTTTGACTCTTTGGGTGACTGTTATAAAATAATTCTATAAATTATGCATCCTGTATTAAATTGTTTTCCTAGCAAACCCTAACTACAACAGACCTCCTCCAAAACTTGTAAATCTGGTTTTTCATGTGCCCTTTTACTGAATTGGGCTGCTTCTACTAGAAAAATTTTAAAAAAGACCTGTTTTTCCTTAACAAATCCTGGAGTGGTGTGGGTTTTATTGGAGCCTCTGTGATGCTCTGGTAAACATACACAAAAACTGTTTTCTAGAGTGGATTTAAATCCTGGTTTGACACTTTTGCACACATGTACTTACCTTGCCTTTCCTTGTACCAAGTGGGTAAACAAAAAGATTGCTTCCTGTATCCTTCAGGGAAAGGTACTGAGACACACAGCTGGCTACTATTCCGCCAAAGTAAAAATTTACAGTAGAAAAGTAATGGTGTGCAAATGCCACCATCTGTTATGCTTGGAGTTAAATGTCTTTCTAAACCTAAATGAATTGTTATACATATACTAAGCTAGTTAATGTTATACCATTTATCCATTTTATTGTTTTACAAAAACAACACCCTTGAATGAAGACTCATGGCAATATTTTTCAGTTAATTTATCCTATGAAGAAACTACTTGTGGAAATTATGAATCAAGGGAAATTCACAAGCAGTTCTTCACATGATAGTTGAAGATAAACAGTCTCAAACATAATGGCCAATAAATAATGATGCAGACATTGTGAACAGTTTAATTTACCCTTAAAAGGTTAACTTCAGAGTTATTCTATGACTCAGAAATTCTCCTCCTCTTCAATTTCATACCATGAGAAAAAAAAATGTTCACAAAAAACTTAATTTTCTTAGCAGCATTTTAATATTAACTGAAAGTCAAAACAACAAAATGTCTGTTCATTAATAGACAAAAGGAAAAAAATGTGGTATATCAGAATGGTAGAATATTATTCTAAACAATAAAGAATAAAATAAAGTCATGATAAAAGCTACATCACAATCAACTTTGCAAATATGCTAAATAAATCAGTCATAAAATGCCAGGTGATACGTGATTCTATTTATAATTTTAGCATAGACACATTTATAGTGACAGAAATTTACCAAGAGACGGGGGAGTGGCTGACAACAGGTATGGTGTTTCTTTGGGAGAGTTCTAAAATTGGTTTTGGTGATGATTTAAGAATTCTGAATGTTCCAAAAAACAGTGAAAGTACACTTTAAACGAGTAAATTGCATGGTATGTAAATGACATCCCAATAAAGGTGCTATTTAAAAAAGCAATAAACAGTAGAAATTCTTTTTAAATTCTAGCTCGTCTGTTACTTGTTTACTATAAGAACAGAATCAAAAGCTGACTTCTGAGCTAGGCATGGTGGCATATGTCTGCAATTCCAGCATTTGGAAGGCTGAGGCAGGAGGATCCCTGTGAGTTCATGGGCTGCGTAGTGAATTTAAAGGCAGCTCAATACATAGTGAAATCTTCTCTCCCTCTCTCTCTCTCTTCCTCAAAAAAAAAATAATTTATGTCACCTAGGAGAAAGAGAGGAACACAGGTTGTAGTAACTCATACTGGTTTAGTGATTGATTTCTGAAGCATCAGGAGGAGACCTGTGCTACTTATGTCTCTTGGTCACTGTCAAGAAGGTGAACCTTAAAAACTAAGACACATAAATGGAATGGCAGCCATCATGCATTCCAAGTCAATAAGATGCTGTTGGAGAAAGTGTAGACTGCTACAAACACTTTGGAAATCAGTGTGGAGATTTCTCAAAAACCTAGCTTAGAAGGTCCCATTTGATTCCCCTTCTGGGCATTTTCCCAAAAGGACTGGAAATGTCCTATGACAGTAATATATGTGCACCCATGTTTATAGCAGCACAATTTGTAACAGCTCAATCTTGGAAACAACACAAATGCCGATCAATAGCAGAATGGATAAAAAAGAAGTGGTTTTTTTATACAATGGAGTACCACTCAGCTATAAAGAAAGATAAACTCAAGGCTTTTATAAGTAAATGGATGCAAGTTGAGACTACACTTGTAAGTGGAATAAATCAGACTCACATGTGTAAACATCCTATTGTTTCCCTAGTGTAAAAAATTGAAAGAGTAAATAGGATCTAAAATGTATGATAGACATTGTGAAAACAAGAGGGAAAAAACTGCTCAAAAGGAAGGAACAACAGATGAGGGCAAGAAGAAAAGAAGGGAAAAGATTATATTACATATACACAAGATAGATAATTATACTACTAATCTCTGTTCATCAGAAAGAATGGCTCATGTTTTCATTGTTTGATCATTTCATCATGCCTATATCTTGTAATCTGAGTAACTACTTTGAAGATAATAATACACAATATATTAACCATTGTTAATCTCCTATTACGTTGTTTTGAAATTCTGTATCATTGTATTATTCCTTTTTTGTTTAAAAAAAAAGACAACTGTAATCATTCATCTGCTAAAAACCTACTGAACAAAATCTAAACTCTTTTGTACAGTCTATCACTCTGGCCCTTGAACTTGCTTTAGTCTGAATTCCAGCTCCTCGCCCACACATTATCTTGAAACTGTCAAAGTATCTGATAGAATCTGGATCTGAAATGTCCCCTGAGGGCCCATGTGGTAAAGGCTTGGTCCCCAGTCTATGGTGCCACTGCGAGATAGTAAAAATAATAGGAGATGGAGCTTAGTTAGAGAATGTTAGGTCACTAGGACATTCCCTCGAAGGGGATATTGGGATTGGAGCCTCTTCCTTTCTCTCTTTCACTTCCTGGCTGTCATGAGGTAAACAGCTTCCTCCTGTACTCATTTCCTCCATGATGTATACAGCCTTGTCACAAGCCCCGTGGCAGCGGGGCCCTATGACCACAAAGTAAAATCTCTGAAACCTTGAGCCACAATAAACCTTCCTCCCCAAATGTTATTATGTTCATATATTGTTACAGTAACCAAAAACTGACTAAACACCAATCCAGTTCTTTCAAGGCTGGGCATTTTCCTGGTTTTCTGCATACCCTTAAGCCTTAGCACGGATGTCACAAAAGAAACTCAGTGATTCTTTCTCCGTATTCTCATAATCCTTTGTCAATGTTCTGATTTGGTACCAATCATTTTACTATCATTATTTTTTAAAATTAATAAGCATCTCCCTAGTTTGTGAGTGTCAAAAGGGAAACATCTGGCACATGGTAAATTCTTAAAGTACTTATTTGGCAGTTATTTGAAAAATTGAATCTACTAATTCTTCTTGGCATCTCTATTTTATAAGGAAAGGAGCATAGAATGAAATAATACTGAATAAATGTAAGGTACAGTTAAAATAATTTCAGTGCCTTCAGCAATGATAAGTGGTGTGGACAATAGTGTGGAATAAGCAGATGATGGCCGTTTAGGTATATTCTACACTCCATGAGTTCTCATCTCAGTCCCCATCAAGAGACCATTCTACCAAGCTGATTGCATTTTAGTTTTAAATTAGATAGCCCATATCCATAAACCAGCTCTCTCATCTAGTGTGCCCCCAACGTAACCATCATCTATTGTGTTTGTGGAGTAAAAATGGCCCAAGTTGGACTTGCAAGATGAATGGGATATCTGCTCCAATTTATCACCTTTCTAAGACATGTTCAAGAGTATCTAAGATAACACTCATTTTTAAACTTCTGTGAACACTTTAGAACCCAGCTCTGATGTGAGTTGGGTTCCATTCTCTAATTCCGAAGTATAAAACTGCATTCCAGTCACAGACTAATCACTTTCGATCTCCCATATTGTTGCTTCATGACCTCGGATGTAATAAGCAACAGCTCACCTCACTAATCACCACTGGCTGCTGCGAAATCATCGGTCAGATTTTCTGAATTCACACTTGATTTACTCTGCATGTTAAACTTGCCTTTTTGGGCCCATGTTTCTCATGATGCTTTATACACAAGAATTCCCCAGGTATTCAGGCCAGAAGTGGGTTTTATACTCAGATGTTTTTCAATTTAACACCACTTTTTTCTTTCTGGTGCTGCAGAAAATAAAATTCAAGTATAATTTAGTATCACATGCCCTCATTTGCATGGCTAACTGATGCAAATTTGGAGAAAAGTGCTTTTGGTTTCTATATTGGCCTGAAATTCAGATATCCATGTCTAATGTTTTGTGTGTTTTTTCTACAGGTAACAAATCAAGGGAGAAAGTATAGATTGCCACAGAGAAAATGGTGGATATGAGGTATTTATCTTTTAACTTTGCTTATACAAAATTGTATGCAGTATAAAGTTGTAATAACATTCTGTTTTAAATTGTGCATATCAATAGGGACAAAAGGAATAACAGAATTAATTTTCCTGTAAAATATTATATTGCATGCAGTCTAGAAAACAAAACTTTCTCTAATCTGTGATAAAGCTATAATGAATAAGTGCCATAGTGAACATTCAAGTATTTACCTGTGTGGCCTTGGTAGTATATAAGAAGAAATTACATCTGATATCATTTTATATCTACTACAAAATATTTATGAAAAAGAGATACAACAAAGTTACTTGTTAGAGCATTTAATAAAACTGATAGTTTTCTAATGTGTTCTAGAGTATGCATAGAATTTTCTTTAAAAATAACAATGAATTAGGGCAACTGGATTTGTGATCTAGTACTTGGAAGTCCCAAGACTCATGTTTCTCTGTCATGATAAAAATATTAAATTGATTAAATATTAAATATTAACAGTAGTATTTACAATTGGTTCGATATTGCACAATGTGCTAAATGTTTTTGTAGCCATTTATTCTTAAAAATCATTTAAAATCAAAGCTGTAGCTACTTTTGTTTCATTTAAAAGGTGCAAATTGATGTTTGCAGAGAGCAGAATTAACTCATCTGAAGATACAAGCTTTACACTGCAACTCTAAGACCACCACGGATACTGCACACTACATATCACTGTTTAGGGAAATGTGAAGAAGAGACGTGAAATGAAGCAGGACTGTCTTTCATCTTTAAAATTAGTTTTGAGCTTTGACATTTTTCTTACTGGGCTTCACATTTAAAAATACATAATTTTCAAAAAATATTTAAAATTCCTCTTTGAAATTAAGTTTTAATTTCAAAGCGGACTGTTTAAGGGTACAATTTCAGCAAAGATGTTAGAAATTCAAATTACTTATGTTGGGCCAAATGTTAAATAGTAACTTAATTGCCTTCAAATTTGCACAGCTACTAATTAGGCCTCTAGCCAGTTGAAATCACATACTATCAACTTGTAGCTGTACATTTCAGATGCTCATGGAAAGGGGGCAGATGTTCTTTTGAGAGTTTGCTCACTGGATAACTGCAAATGTCCAATAAAGCTGCTAGCTGGGACAAACTGAGACAAGAGAACTACAGCCATACTAATATTATTTTTAACTTCTGGACACTTAAGTGTCTGGCTTAGAGCCTCACAAGCTTTCCTAGTCCTTAGAGTAATAGCTACGAGTAGGTACATAGAAGTACCTAATAAAATATCAGACAACATATTACTTACCTAATAAAATTTTATATGTGACTTAATTTGTGGGGTCATTTATAACACTTTTGTGGCTGAAACTTGACAGTATGCTACATAATCGTCATGTTCCACAGCACAAAGTACATAGTCTGAATTCCTTAGACTAGAAACTTCAGATGTCCCCGTAATGGTTTGGTGGTTGGACACATTCAAATATAGATACTGCTTTCTAATTTTAGTTTAATCTCCTATTACTCCCCCTCCCCAGTGATATGGCATAAAGAATTCTGTGGTTCTTAAGATTTTTCAGGCTATGCATATTTTAAAGTCAGAATTAATGTCTACTTGTTATTAAGTCAAGTAAAGAAATATAGTTTATGGGAAGAGATGACTAGACACAGACATACATGGGGAAACATTTATATGTTATTTCACAAATAAAATATATTAAACACGTTCAGCATAATACAAGAAGTAAGAGCAATTTTATGTACCTGAGAATAAAAACATAATGTAGGTAAAAGACAAAATAAATAACAATAAAAATATAAAATCTGCAGTATACAAGCTAAAATAATACGTGCTACACAAGCATACTGAGAATTTAAAAAAGGTAACATTAAGTAAAACAGTATTTGAATTGCTGTAATGATTTTTTTTAAAAAATGACTGTTAAAAATATTATGTTTTACATATAATTTTATTAGATGAAATCATAAAAAAAGTACATATACAAAATCCTGAAACGTAAATTAAGAGAAAAAATAAAATAGCAAAATAGTCAATAAAATGAAAACAGTATTAAATACAATGTGATCTCATTTTTATAAAAATAAATGAGTCACTTATTTTTAAAGGGAGACAGAATGAAATCTATGGATTTGATATGATGTGAAGGCTGTGGTAAAAAGCCATCTATAATTTATTTATCTCACAATTAGAAAAACTTCTAATACTTAAAATGATGAAGACCAAAACATAAGTAGCAAGCAGGGAAGTCACACACAGAAGGCACAGAGCTGCACAAAGTTCACTGCGAGTGGACCCCAGAGACATTCATACTGCAGCATGGGGAGCAGTGGGCCCTGCACCTTGGGCCTTGCACACCAGCCCTCTGTAAGGGCTGCCTAGCTTCCTACAGCCAGGCCTGCAGCCTGCCGCCTGCGATGTGAAAAAACAGCCACTTTCAGATGGTAGCACAACAGCTTAAATTTCTGGGAGTCAGGAGACTCTCCTTCATATTTGAGGCTGCTAACTTTTCAGTGAGAGACCTTCCTTGATAAAATCTAAAATTATGGATAAAGTTAAGTGATTTTCAGATACAGACTTGACATTTTTCTTCCCAGATTGTGACTACCATACAGTATTCTCTTAGGAGAGCCAGTTAGCCTCACTTTCTTCATCTGCAACAAAAATAAGTATAATCCCACATTTCTTATTTTATTAGAGGCTGCCACACATATGTGAATGCGATAAATGATGCAAAACAATTAACTGAAGTGAGTTCGCCCGAGGTAAATATTATATGCAATTCTTGGCTAAACCAAAGGATGTAAGCATTACAATAAACCTTAAACTCATTTGAATCTCTCCCCAAAGCAAATATTTCACTGATTTCAATATTCTCAGGGTATTTGATAAAGCAGTGCTTCAACCATACAAAGCAGACATCTGAGAAAGTAATAGTAGAAATTTAATAATAGCTTATAATCATTGACTAGAATTTTAATGTAGAACAACACATACATACACACATTCGTAAACTATAATCTAATATTCCCCAAATGGAAAGCAAAAAATTCTTTCTTTAAATGGTTATCTGGAACAAACTAACTTGAAATAAATTAACTTGCTATTCATATGTATACTTTTATATCAAAAAACAAAAATATGTTCCTGTTTGCCTGTTTCTCTCCCTCTCATACATGCATGCACACATACACATGCACAGGGCTTCAACCATTCAAATAGTTATTGATTTTTTTCTCTAGATTATTATATTAGCTCAGAAATAACATAGTCAACACTTCTCCAAACAGAGAAAGCTTTAGAATTGCAGTTTTTAAACCACAGCTCTTAGAAGTTGCAGTCCAGAGTTAATATGTTTATGCAAATGTTTTCAACTCAGTCTCCAAAACTCCCTTTCTGTGGAAAAAACAGACTTACATACTCAATTATTTACAGATGCCAAAAAAATAAAATACGCAGACACACAGACACACAGACAGACACATAGACACGCACACGCACACATTCACACAATTCATGAACAACACTGATAATAATTTTTGATTAGGAGAAAACTGCAAATTGGAAGCACATTAAAATGTTTGTAGAAATACAACCCATGTAAAAATGAGGTAGTATTCTTGCTTACCACACATTACACGGTCTACTCTGACTTCTCAGTGGGGACGCAGGCAGAAGGATCCAAGCAAGTTTATGAGGCCGTCATGTGACCCTACTTCCAGCCAAAGACTGTGCTACAAAATAAGAAGCTATAAATTTCTTTCTCATTAAATAGTTAGTCATCTTCACAGAAGGATTTCATAACCAAGTATTCTACACCTCATGTTTAATAGGTTACCAAAACTATTTCTCTGTGTATGAATATTTTCTGGTAAATATTTCTTTATGCATAGGTGTTCACTATCTCCTTGACCACTTGGAAAAATCTAAATTTTACTACCATGGAGGCAACTAGATTTATATCTAGTCTTCCCAATTTCTTTTTCTTTTAGACTACATTTTTATGTTTCCTATTATATGTCTAAGGCAGAACACTATTTTTTAAGGATTTTTCTCTTCATGGAATATTTTCAATCTAAAAAGGAAATAAAAATCTCAATTAATTTGAAGCACCTTCTTATTTTGGTGGGAAGAATAATGTATTGAAGTATTATGTACAATAGTTAGATCTAATGGTCCTCTTTTTTCCTAGTCATAACTTTGCAAATCTCCCCTTCCCCTATACACTGCTATCCTTCATCTCCAATAGGAACATGGCCCTGCCTCATCTAGCATGAGTATATATCACAAGACAAAATATTTTAAAGTCCAAGAAAAGTCCTAAAAGAGTGAGTGAATCACATTCTAAACTTTCAATTGTCACCAGGGTATAAGTCAAAATTTTGAAATAATGCCTCCAAGAATTTATTAGGATTATTCATTTTTCTTGGCACTCTTATCTCACATCTGTGTGAGTCTCAGTGTGTCTTGTTTCCTGACCTTGGTTCTGTCTTTTCTGTAAAAATTTCATGTGTGTGAATTTTATTTCGATAATTTCTTTATCATGCATTTTATGCCTGTGTTTAGCTGCACAGCGGAATTAAGCCAGACACTGGGTATTAGAATTTGGCATATAACCAGATACTGCCTGCAGGGTAATCCACTCTCTCAGGCTAATAGCACTCATTCTCCATCACATTTAGGCTACAGAGACTGCTGTGAACACCAACAAAGATGCTCTTCTGTGTAAATTGATGCCAGGCATCTACACTAGCATTTGCAAGAATCTTAGTCAGATGAGTTTCTGTCTTTCTATCTAATAGCAAAGTTCAGAGTCCTATTACTTGTCACCAAGGTAACAGCAACAGCCCTGTAAACCCTGTTTTCACATCTTTCTTTCAACCACCCAATACGCTGTAATCTGAGAATGCATTATCATTTTTTACTTGTTCATTGGTTCAACATGTGAACAAATAGTAGGAAACAACATCCAATAATTCTGGTCCCCACTTAATGTCCTAGACTCATCTTTCACATCGCCCATGTTTCTATATATCCACTTTGCTCTAGTCATATCAGTTTTCATTTTTTTAAAAATCTTTAGGGTCTCAAGTCTTCAACCATTATGTCACCTTTGCATTTAATATTGTTCATTATCATTTGGTTAACATCTATTTATCTTTAAGCTGAAAGAATTATTTTACAGGATGCATTTAAGGACCACCTAAAATGACTTGGTTTCTTTCTGCATGCAATTACCAATTCTTATATCTCCCTAGCTACAATCATGGTAATTCAACATCTGAATCTCTGTTTCCTCCCTATTAGTTGCATTTCTCATTAACCTGAAAGTTTCATAAGAAATGATAACATATCCATCTCATTCTCCATGATCCCTGTTCATGACTTCTGCTGAAAGCATTCATTAAGCACAAAAAACACTTGTTAAAAAAGATCAAAAGATGGTTGTGTCTCCTGTAACTCCATGTCCTCCTTCTGTCTTAGCTGTCCATGAATTATTGCCCTTCATAGGTAATTACCACAGACTTCAGAAGACTGGGAGAGTAGGAGAGTATCTGTTATTATACCAGCATGTAATAAAGAGGACACAATGGCTCACAGAAGTGGGATTCTTGCCTCAAGGTGTTGAGCTGGAGAGAAGCAGCCTTTGGACCTGAAACCGAGTCTTCTAAATCCATGGTCTATCCTCCCTTTAATACACCGCACTGTTTGCCAGTGGCCGTACTTTCTCAACAATCCCTTTGAATAAGGTTCTTGTACAGCGGCCAAACAGTAACAGGATAGAGATCTAATTTCACCATTACCCCTCCCTCTTTGTGCTTGTGCAGTAACAGCTGAAAGCAAAATTGAAAAGAAAACTAAAGTCAGTAGGATATTATGTCAAAACTTGAACACATTATACTTATTTTCCTATTGCTTAAAGTTATACTCCTATTACATGAACTTTTTTGAACTGTGAAAGCCATTCCTGTTTTGTTTTTGTTGCTGCTGTAGTTGTTGCTGCTATTAAGGGTATAAAAATATAGATATTAAATATTTTGTTGCCAAAACATTATTCTGATTTTATGTGGCAACAAATTATAATGCAAAGTGAGATGGTTTCTCCGAGGTATTACTACAAATGTATGCAAGTCGAGTAGTTTTTTGGGGAGGGGCAACATTACTAAAGATAATTAAGCATCTCCCATGTAGGTTAACCCGGCAATAGGAGAAAGGGTGAAGGTAAGAAGCATGCTAATTTCAGTTTACTTCCAATACTGGACCTCTATCCTTGTCTTAGGTACTAGGTGTCATGGGCATCGTTTTGTGGGATTTCTCTGATAACTCATAATATCCTGATTCTGTCCCAGAAAATGCATAGTTCCTCAGTGATCATTTGAGGTTCATTTGGGTGCCACATTTTTCAGGGCCTAGGAATTCACCTCTAAAATCATGCATT
This sequence comes from Cuniculus paca, assembly GCA_004365215.1. Taxonomy (NCBI): domain Eukaryota; kingdom Metazoa; phylum Chordata; class Mammalia; order Rodentia; family Cuniculidae; genus Cuniculus; species Cuniculus paca. Next base: position 60,260 of record RJWT010000039.1, read on the forward strand.
GGAGTTATTAGCAGATTCTGTTACTTGTGAGCAGTCTGAATTTTAGTAAGGTAATGTTTCTAAACTACAGTTTCTACATCTATACAAGGGGGCATTAACCACAATGAGAAATCACATTATCAACTGGAGAAGCTAAAAGTTAAAAGACCAACAATTTTTTTATGGTCAAGAATGGAGCAAACAAGACTGATGGGCTGTCTGTGGGAATACAAAACAGCACAGTATATTTAAATAAAAGCAACCTCTTATTACAAAATGAAGCTATTCTTAAAATACAATATAGTACTGGTAAATATTTTTAGACATTTTCCAAGAAAAATGAAAGTGTGTCCATAAAAAGAAGTAAGGACAAATGTTCAAAGTGGCTTTATACATAAAAGTACAACAAGGAAGCAACTAAAATATTCGTCATCAGGTAATGGGTAAATTTTGTTAGATTCATGAGATGAAATACTATTCAGCAATAAAAAGAAATGGATGCAAAATCATCAGTGAACCTTCAAAACATTATGTTGAACAAAAGACATGAGTCCTAAAAGAATACAAAAGTATGATTCCACTATAGTACATCCTAGAAAAGGCTATTGTGACTGAGCGCAGATCTGTGACTGTCTCTGAGTGAGGAGAAAACTGACTTGACTGGGGTCAAAGTGAACCTTTCAGGGCTTTCAATAGGTCCATAACTTGATAAGGGTAGTAAATACACTTGAAAAAGATGTCTAACCTCATTGAGCTATCGATTTAAAAATCTGTGAATTCTGTATGTAAATAATGCTTTCATAAAATGGTAAAACAAATGTTCATTCATACAGATTCCTTTGCTATAAATTGAACATGGAGGAGATGTATATATATTTTTATCACATGAGCTTCAAAAATATTCATGATAGCACTGGGGTGTCACTAAGGCAAATTCCACTCAGAGTTCTAATACAACCTGTTGTAAGTTTAAGTTTACCTCTAGTAGCCCTCATGCTTTGCAGCATACTTTCAGTAATGCTGTTTTTTTTTCTTTGGGGGAAAAATAAGAGCATGTTATATATTCCTTTAAATTTTTTTTTCCAAAATGTTTAAGAAATGTAGGGATTATCAAGACAAATGGCATTTTAAAATTATAATAATAGATATCACTGAATACATACCAGACAAAAGAATAGATATGGTTTTAGATATTGGGAAGAGTTTAGTTTGCTTTTATTATTAGTTCCACTGATGCTGAAATTCCTTTCTTTCTTTTTAATCAATATCCAGACTTTGAGAAGTTCATTTGATTCAGAGAAGTTTTAAACATTATTTTCCTTATTTTTGTGTAACAAGTAACTGGGTCTATCCTGGCCACTTAAAGATCAAGAAAGAATTATAAAAATTATTAAGGCATTCAAACAGCCATGTAAAGTAGACTTATGAGAAAAAATAAGTCATTAATTATTTTTTGCTCTAGAAGTTTAATACTGGAGATCCAAAACAATCTCTTCTTACTTTCAAAGTACTGTGTAAAGCAGGTAGATTAAGAAAGACTAGATGGTTTACAGGTGTAAGAATATAGCTACGAATGGAATGTGTTAAATTTACATAATACAGAAGTCATATCGACTAAGTATAACTTCTTTTCTCCAGCACTTTACTTCCTGTATGTCATATTAAGCACTTACTGAACTTTTATTTTCCTCTGAAAGTACAACTTCATTGTGTAAGTATTAGTTCTATTTTTGTTGTTGTTATTCTGATTAGTGCGGTAAAATGCTTCATAAACTGTTCAGCAAACATATGTTGAAAGAATTATGACCACATTATGATGTCCTTCATATTAAAAATGAACTGGATTCTAAGCAATTATCTAAATAGAATCAGGAGAGCAGGTAGACACCCAGTTTTAGACTCAGTACTATTGTTCACTGCTATTGTTCTAAAATATGATAGGGTGGATGAATTCTGCTTGCTTTGCCCCTAAATTTCTATAAAACTGTCAGAGTAAAGAATGAAAAAACATACACTTATAATAAACCTTTCTAAAACATTAAAATATTGTTTTAGAGATTTACAGTCATGCCTTGGTACTCTACTACTTTGAAACTTGTGAAATTTGGCACTGAATGCATTTTTACACAAACATTTTATCCCTGTACTTGTTTTTTGTTTAGTACTCCACGCACAAGCTAGAACTTGTCAATGTTGATTGCCTTGTGACTCACTGACGTTTTTCAGTCCAAACAATTTGTTTAATAGTCATCATTTTTGGTACTGTTCAAGTCTCCCAGAAGCAATTAATGATGAGTACTGATGTACTACAGTAGTACTGAAAGGTGTCATTCAAAATCAATTGATGACTTGAAAATAATATAAAGAAAGGGCTAAATTAGGAACAATGTTGACTAATGTGGTTTCTATCTTTAATCTTCCAAGGAAAGCAAAAAAAAAGGGAGGGGGTGATTTTCCTATCATTCAGTTAGAGCATGTCCCTTATTCTCATAACACAGTTCTAAATAAGCCAGATTTGCAGATTGAAAGCTGTTCCTTCAGACAAAAGTTGATTTCGAAGGTGAAAAAGATAAGGGGCAGAAAGAATCTTGTTTGTCATACAATTCTTTTGTATGATCAGTCCCAACATTCAGTCACCACTGGGCACAAATGTTCCTTTATACAAATGAACATAGTTTTGGAAGCTTTGCAATTACATTTCAACACAGTGGGATGAATTAAGATAGACAGCAGGTTCATCACTGTGATAGTTAACTGATTGTGTCACCTTGAGTAAGAAAGGCCCAACTAAATTGGATCAGCATGATTCTGGGGGTGGAAGACCCACCCTAGGGAGGACTGCTGCCATAATGGTATAAAAGGGAAACGAAGAACAAGACTATGCTTGTGTTTCTTTGGAGAAGCTTTTGTCTTCACTTTCAACTTGGACATCATCTCCTGGTTTTTGGCTCAGACTCTTCAGCTTTCATCTTAGATCATTCCACCTCCTGATATGGACTCACAGGAGACACTATAGTGAGCTCCAGGCCTCTGACTGAACCCTTAGAATATCCAGCATGCAGAAACTTTTGCAAACTTCCACACTTGACTCTGTGGGCAGCCACTGTAAGCCAATCTTGTAAATTTCCATGTGTTTGTATATCTTGTATTAAATCTGTATCTTTAGTAAGCACTAAATAATATACTCAAGTTCTAATTTTCTCAATTTAAATATAAAAAATAGGCATTCATAAAAGTACTATTGGCTTGCACAAGATAACTCACACGATAGCAAAGCATCAGCCTTGCAACAAAACAAGGCAACTCTCTTTCTTCACCTTTTGTTTTTACCATTACTTGTAGGATCTATTCATACAAGGGCATTATTTCAATGAACAAAGCTCAAAAGCCATAATCTGCTGATACTGCGATGGTTTCACTAATATAATCCCTGAAGAAACTCTTATAGTCTTACTAAACAGCCCAGAGAAAACAAGCAATTCATTTCTCTTCAGGCAAAATATTCATGATGGAAATAGTTCTCTGTTAATTAAACTTTTATATGAACCCTTCAAATGATCAAAAACTCTCAGAGGATGGAGTACAGAGAAACCTTTCTCACTCATCAAGTTAAAACATCAAAATATTTTTATTATAATCAGTTTTGTCTTATTCAAAATAGCCTGCAGTAAGTAGGGTAACATTTCCCTTCAGACTCTTTAGTTTTGATACTATTGGAAAGATGATTTCTTTCTAAGTATATTTATGGAGTCTTTCTGAACACATTTGAGCATGAAAATAGCAAAAAGACAAAGAAATCAATTACTATCTGCTGATATGTTTTTTTCCCTCATTAGAAGGAAACAACTATTTTTCTCCACTTTATTGCATGTGAAGGCTTTAAAAATTCTTAAGTTTTCTAACCTAAGTGACTATTCTTAACTTAGAAATTTGGTGTTTATGTGAGGGCAGGTGAGTACTACGTCACCGTGAAACATATTCAGCACAGTATGACCTGATTATTTAAATTTTATCTCATGTTACAACCTTCAATAAAAACTGAAGCTCATCTGTTTCCCCTTTTTTCTTTTTCTTCGTCTTCTCCCCTCCCCCTCCTCAGCCAAATTGTCTGATAATATAAAATCTATGTTATCAGAGGCTGAAAGGAGCTAAAGCAAGGAACATTTAATTCTATTTTAACATGTGTTGATTTAAAGAATTGTGCTAGATATGTTAGAGCAATATGAAAATAAATTTTAGAATAAGACAGTACTAGGGCTTGATCCCAAGGTCTGTGCACTAAGCTCCATACCCAGCTCTATTTTATGTTGAGATAGGGTTTCACTAAGTTGCTAAATTGCCCAGTCTGGGCTTGAATTTACCATGCTCTTGCCTCAGCCTCCCAGAATGTTGGGATTCCAGGCATGTACAACAAAACTGACTAAGGATCCCTCTTCTTCACAAGCTTAAATAAGAGAAAGAAACAGAAAAGAATTATGTTCAATGTAATGCCAGGGGATACAAGAGAAGGGCAATAGAACAGGAGAAACAAAGTGTAGCACTGTATCCACATGGAGAAGGTGATTACCTCTAGTTTAGAAAATATGATCTTCAGTCAAAAGCATTCAAGTGCAGTGGTTCACTTGCTCCTAAACCTCATCTACAATCTACTCAGAGGTCCTCATTTGTATATTATTAAGTTAAATTAAATTTGGCCTAATGCTGCCTCAATGAAGGAAACTGCAACCTAACTTGAAAATATTCTTTATCAAGTAGTTGAGTCTGAGCCCAGCACGGGTTACCACTGATCAGATTATGTCTTGGTACGGCAAATGCCTTATCACACCATGGCCAAATAAGGCAAACACTCAGCCAAGAGCCAGCTCTTTCTGTAAATCAGGTCCTTTTTCTTTCAGTAAATACTCCTTGGCATATTCCTGGGCCCAGCTCTCTCAACTTCTTCTGGTTCTGAGTGCTGCCTGATTCATGAATTGGTTTTTGCTAAATTTAATTTGTTTAAGGTTTTTTGCTAACAACACCAAAATTATTTTAAATTGATCCTCCATTTCTATATGCCCACACTTTTTCAGATTACTCTCACCCTTACCTAAGCTGATATAATCACCTTCAGTCAGTCTCCTTGGTTCCACTGCTAATTTTTCATCCGCTCTCTGCACTAAAGCCACAGTATGTATTTTTGAAAAATGAAAAAGATGACTCCAACTTAAAATTATCCATGGTTTCCTGTTGCTTTTAAAAGTCCAACTGCTTGTTGCAGCTTATAAAAACACCAGCATGATTTGGTTTCTGCCTGCTTGCGGGTCATCAACTCCTCTTTTTAGGGATAATCTAGCTCAACATCTCTGCCAGAGTTTGTACAGCTAAAAACTTTCCTCATGTTCATTTCCACATAGGTTTAGGCTCTAGTGTAGTATCTACCAATTAGATTGAGTGAGATTAGAATAAAAAATTCAGTTATTTCTGCCTCTTTTAATTACCTCCTTTTCACTAGTAAATAATTTCAAGACACATCTGATAGATCTGGAGATATATCTTCTTATTTAGGCTGTTTTCATGTTGGGAGGTGTCTCCCTGGTACTAGAAGTGTCTCATTGCTGGCTCAACTCTACATTTGGCTCTCAAGGTTGTTTTTGCTTTTAGTGTTCCTAAATGAACCTGTAATCATTTTTATCCCACCCACTGAAACAAGCTAAGATGGATTCTAAATCCTACTCTTCAACCTGGAATGACATATTTAGTTTCAGGTTTCTAGTGTAACATTTTTTTGCTTGTTTCAAGTTCTTTGCACATACTTTCTGCCTTGACTGATTTGGTCTTCTTTGAGCTTCTCATATCTGAGATCTTCAAATAAATGTTAGCTCCTCAGAGATATTTTTCCATGGTTAATCAACCACTTTAGGTACTGTCTCATTTTTTCCCAGTTAGCCCTCTGCTTTTTAATAGTGGTTAAAATAAACACATAGTACATCATACAAAATTGGAAGTTTTATATGACATACATGAATCACTCACTAAAATGTGAAGTCTGTCAGTTGCTCAGCAGCATACATCTAGAACTTCAATGGTGCCAGGTAACTGGCACAAATATTTTAAAACTAAACCACCTGTTTCTAATAATTGTTCGGCTTTTCAACTAGCCCATTTCTTTCACTGTTTTTCAAAGATCAGATTCTCCCAATTGCAATATTTCAAAGTTTGGTAAAATTTCAACACACATTTTCTTTCTTTCTTTCTTTCTTTCTTTCTTTCTTTCTTTCTTTCTTTCTTTCTTTCTTATATCTTGGCAATTTTTCTTCTGTTTTTCTTTTTGTGGTGCTGGTATTGAATCCAGTTTCACACATTTTGAGAAAGCGCTCTACCACTGAGCTACTTCCCCAGCCCAAAGACGACTTAATTTTTCTCGTGAGCAAGAGAGCTGAATTCTGTACAAAGATAAAGGCACACATTTAAAATGTCAATTCCATTAACTCTTCCAGTCTCCCCAAAAAACAACTGAAGCAAACCTAAATAAGGCAAGGAATAAACATTATCTTTTATAGATACTAAAACTTTTAGTTCAAAGCAGATTACACTGGTACAGTTAGGAAAATTATTTTTCTTTTGTAGTTTTTCAGCTTAATATAAAATCACTTCCAGTATATTTTGTATGGAAAATACCTCAGTTTTTAGATGCAGTACATGTGTATCTCTGTGCCTTTTGCTTGACCAGTAAGTCAAGAGATACAGGTATGTTGCTTTTTCACTATTTGTAGTCATATAGGTAAAGAGATGAAGCACAGCTGAACAATTCTGATTATTTGAATATAGCTCTGTAATCACTCTTCAACTCTGAATTGCAATATGAGGCTTTTAAAAAAGTACAATATGTTTGGGTGAATAAATTTCAAATATTGATGGTGTTTGTAAAGGCTTCAATATTAAAATATGGGATTTAAACATTAAATTTAATCCACTGCTATAGTTTGGGTATGACTTGAATGTACCACCTGTCTGCTGGTAGGTTGGTCCCTATTGTGATTTGTTGAGATGGTGGAACTTTTAAGCTTAGTGGAAGGTGGGTAGTTTATTGCGGATGACACCCTTGGAGTCACCTTTGGGGATTAAAGTAGTTATCATTAAATCTCGGTTAGTTTTCTTGAAAGTGAGTTGCTACAAATAGAGTTAGGCTTACTCTTAAATCTCTTCAGATTCTTAGTATGTCATTACCTGGTAATTGCAAAAATTAGGTCTGACTCAATCCTCATATGTACACTCTTTTTTGTAATGATAAGTAGCCCAATTTTCTTCATCTTATAGTAGAAAGCACTACAAATACTTGGTAAACATATGTCTTCAAGATACTTATGTTCAGGGTGGGGCATATGTATGCATGTCTGTAGCAGAAGGAGAGTTAAACTCTATTTTTAACTTTTAGCATGTTAAATATACTCATTTTAAGATGAAAGCAGCCATTTCTTTCACATTACAAGATCCAAATTTAAATTCAAGTTGAAATAGAAATTTTCTATTGGAGAAAAAGAAAACTTCTTTCTCTAAAATTTATTTTTATCTTTTTCCTTCTTTTGTCAATCTAATTCTCCCCCAACAACTAGTTTCAGGAGTTTGTCATTCCTTTCTAACGATGAAGAGATTCTGGGGTAAACATACTCCTGAAAGTCTCACCTGTGCTCATAACCCTTCATGTTTTCCATTATTTGAATGAGCAGGGTGTGGTGGCGTGCACCTGTAATCCCAGCACTTGGGAGACTGAGGCAAGATGATCACAGTGAGTTTGAGGTCAGCCTGGGACACATAGTAAGTTCGAGTCCAGCATGAACTACTTAGGGAGACTTTGTCTCAAAAAGCAAAAACATAAAACAAACTCCACAAGGATATTTTTGAGTCACTATGTCACTGATCACCTTGCTCACTGTGATAAGCATCTTGCTGTTCTAAGACCTTCGAACTCACACTCTTGAAGATATCATTACTTCTTTTTTCAATTAACTTAATTGATGTAATGTAGATATACATAAGTATCAAATTTATCATAGTAAATTTGTAACTGTACATGATATATGTTGACTCTTTATTACTCATTCTCCTCCCCACCCTTCAAAACCTATTCCCCTCTTCATTTACTTGCATTTTTTCTTTTTTTCCCTTTCCTTCCACCCTCCCCCTCCCTAGTTCCCTTTTCCATTTGAACATTTTCTTGCTCTTTCACAATATCTATTATACATTTTGGACAAATTAATAGCAAACACCACGCCAAAATGGTCAAGAAATGAAAGGTTTCCCTCTAATATTAAAAACAAAATCATCCCTCCTATTCAATACAAGTAGTTCTAAAAATATTAGCCAGAACAATTAGACAAGAGAAAGAAATAAAAGGAATAAGGATAGGAAAGAAAGAAGCTAAATTATCATTATTTGCAGATGATATGATACTCTACATAGAAGACCCCAAAATCTCCACCAAAAGACTTGTAGTTTAATAATCAAATTTGGTAGTGCAGCTGGATACATAATCAACATACAAAAATCAGTATCATTCCTGTACATAAAAAATAAATCAACTGAGAATGGAACTAGGGAAACTACACCATTCACAATAGTATCCAAAAAAAAAAAAAGAAAAGAAAGAAATCCTCAGAAGTCAATCTAACAAAGGAAGTAAAAGATGTATACTTGAAAACTGCAATACTCTGAAAAAAGAGATTGAAGAGGCTATCAGCAAATGGAAAGATATCCCTTGCTAATGGACAGAAAGACCCAACATAGTGAAAATGGCCATATTCCCAAAATTGTTATACAGATTTAATGCAATCCCAATCAAAATATCATTAGCATACCTCACAGAATTAGAGAAAACATTTCTAAAATCCATTTGGAAATAGAAGAGACCTAGCATAGCAAAAGCAATTCTGGACAACAAAGGCAGAGGGGCAGGGAGTATCACAATCCCCGACTTCAAATTATACTATAAATCTACTGTGACAAAAACAGTGTGACAATGGCAAAAATACAGACCCAAGGGTCAGTGAAACAGATTAGAAGATGCACAAACAACTCCAAACACACTCAACAACTATATCTTTGACAAGAAGGCTCACATGTTCAATGGGAGAAAGGCAATCTCTTTAATAAATGGTGCTGGAAAAACTGGCTTTCTATATGCCAGAGTTTAAAATTCAACCCATATTTCTTATCATACACTAAACTAAAATCAAAATGGAGCAAAGATCTAAATATTAAAACACAAACACTAAATCTTCTGGAAGACAGAATAGGTTGAAGACCCATGTATAGAGAAAGATCATGAACAAATCCCAATTACATAAGAAATACTATAAGAAATCAACAACTGGGATTTCATTTTAGTATAAAGCTTGAGTGGGAAAATGTTCTTTCCAATGGTTCCTGAGACAAAGAACTATTATCTAGAATATATAAAGAACTGGAGCAAATCAGGCCTCCCAAATTAAAAAAACACAATCCATAACTGGGCATCTGAAATTAACAGATATTTCTCAGATTAAGAAGTACAAACAGTAAATAAATATATGGAAAAATGTTAAACATCACTAGTCATTCAAGTGATGCAAATTAGAACAACACTGAAGTTACATCTCACCCCAGAAAGAGTGTCTATTATTAATAAATCAACCAATAACAAATGCTGGTGAGACTGTGGGAAAAAGAAACTCCTCTCCACTATTGGTGGGAGTATAAACTGGTGAATGCACTGTGGAAATCAATGTGAACATTGCTCAAAAAGCTAAGACCAGAGGTTCCATGTGACCCAGATATTCTGCTTATTGGTATCTTCCTAGAATTAAAAGCATCACATTGCAGCAATATATACACACTCATGTTTATAGCAACACAGCTAATAACTGCAAATCTCGGAAATAGTCCAAATCCCCACGAACCAAAGAATGGATAAAGAAGATGCAGTTTTTAGAGTCGATGGAGTACAACTCAGTCATAAAGAAGGACAAACTTCAGACATTTCTAAGTAAATGAATGTACCTTGAGACCATACTCTTAAATAAAAAAAAAATTGGACATACATGTTCAAATATTGCATAGTTTTTCTGGTGTGAAAAACTGAATGGGTAAACAAAGACTTCTTTCTTTACTGTGTTGATAGATCAAATTTATCAGACTACAATTCCTCTCCAGTACATTTCTTCCTTTCTTGTCCTATTAACATTGCCAGGTTCTAGGAAGAAATTGCATTACATTTGCAATTCATTTCACAAAAATATCCCTAACATACTTTCTTTTTCAAGTCACTGCTGGCTCTTAAGAATAATACACATGACAGTTCCTATCTGCCAGGCATGAGGTTCTGAGTTCAATTCTTGATTCCAAAACAAACAAAAAAAAAAAAAAGAAAGAAAAAGAAAGAAAGAATGATACAGATGGTCACAGTTTGCTCCCTGATACCAAGTCCTGGATCCTTAAACTATGTGTATGCCCTTGCTTGTTGGACTTCTGTCTTCTCTACTCATCCTGACATTCTAATTTACACATCAATCAATGGAATATTCATTCCTGCCTCTGTTTTTTATTTACTAGACTTGCCTTTTGTCTAACTTCCCCCAAATTTGTGCTAAAATGAAACACTTTCAAAAAATTCTTTCATATCTCTCAAGAGGTCTCACCCTAAAAACTAAAATCAACATATTTATATATTGTAACCAAATTTCTGCTCTTCACATTATTAGGTATATTTCTAAAAGACACAAATTCATCAGTGGTGCTGACTTCCTGTACTATTCCAGAGGAGGGGAACAGGGAATCCTTCCAAAATTAATCAGAATCTTCAGGAACATGCATGGAAATGTACTTGGTTCAATTCTCATTCCCGAATTCCTTATGAGAACTTCTTTTCTGAAAGAGTATTTACAAATCTTATGAAAATAGTATAAAATTTCAATCAGTACAATATAAGTCAAGAAAGTGAACATCTGTGTTCTTCATCACTAGCCTAAATATCAGCACAAACCTTAGTAAATACTAGACATTCCAAAATGTGTATTATACAAAGAAATTACAGTGCAAACCTAGTATCATTGTTGAAAATATTCAGTCTGTTTCTCTCTTTCTTCTTCCCTTCCTCCCTCCCTTCTTCAAGTATCTTTCCTACTACAGTATTGTTTATGCCTACACCCAACTGACATTAGGCATCACTCATAGACTGATATTAGCAAAAAACAAAAACAAACAAACAAACAAAAAAACTTTAAAATGACCCATGCTACCTCCCAGCAGAAGTAAGAGATTTAACAGATTAAATGTGCGCTAACATTTATTTCTTTTTCCCTAAACCTAAAACAATGTCCCAATACCGATTTTCCATTAGACTATGTCCAAGAATTAAGGCTAATTCAGCAGGGCCACAGTAAAGAGTAAAGAACAAATCTTTGTTTTTGTAAACCCATGAGTTCAGGAATGCCCTATCATAATTTAGCCTAATTGTCTGACACAGAGAGAACCAAATCTCCTCTCTTCTAGTACCGGCTTTTGTTTCTGAAAGAAAGAAAGGGAAATCACTTTTAAGCAAGTTAATGAATATCTTCCATTCAAAAACACAGTCCTCAGTATCATAGAAAAGAAGTAACTTAAGGGATAGGAAAAGAGAACATTTTTTTTAGTCTTTGTTTAGATTTAGTGCTGGAAAAATTTTGAGGAAAAGGAGCCACAGAGTAGTTTTAAAATTTTAAGTCACATAAATCTTAAAATGTATATAATGGGCTCATATTGTGCATAACTAAATTATTACATAGTAATGATAAGAAATTAAATGGCAAGATAAATTGACAATCATACATTTCTTAAAATAGTTGGTAAAATATTTCAATACAAATAATAGCTATTTCCAATCAAAATATAAATTTTCAAGCTAATATTTTTATATCTGAACTGGTCATCTAGAAGTATTGATATTATTTTCTTTACTGAAGCTTAGAAGATTCCAGAGCTGGTAATTAACTTTATTCAATGCTCAGTAAGGGATGCATATCTATGTAATTTCATCTAGGATATCACTTGAGAAATTTATCTTTGCTTTATGTAACTTTTGTGGAAATTTTCCTTCTCACATCTTATCCATAATTTAGCATGTGTAATTAACACATGTAATGATGTGTTAATGATCTCTTATTTATACAGCATCCAGCATCAATGAACACAAAGTGCTCTATTTTACTTAATTTATTCTCTAAACATGTGCATCTGAAACTATTTTTGGACTTAAAATTAACTCCACTAAATGGTTGACTTTTGTAAAAAAATTATTTAATAGCAAGAATAAAAAATTAAGACTTGCAAATATTCCTTTGTATGACAAACTTATTTGAGGCTCTTGATTAAGAAGTGGAGAACAAGAAAAGTACTTCCAAAGTCCTATCAGTGTTCACCAGGCTTTTGATGACTACTGAGAGTCGTAAATTTTTATGAACACCATAAGGAGAGCTTAATTTGTAATGAAAGGGTACTTTCCAATTGCTGCTAATTCTACATTTACCTGCCTCTATAATCAGCTTCACTTATGGCTGCTTCTTAGATTAATATTCATTATGAAAGTGCCTCTTTAATATTACTCGATTTGACAGAAATGTATTAGCTATGACAAATGCTTCAGTGTACTCAGTATTAATGCAAGCAGAACCCGTGATAATTATTGCTATTTAAAAACACAGATTATTCTTTTTGGTCTGTTTTATAAAAATGGAATAAAATCTGCAGCCACCAGAGATTAGAACTATTTCTTAAAAACATTTTATATAGTATCATTGCCTCATGTTAAAATAGTCATATAGAGAGATGGTGGCAAAAAATAAAACATGCTAGACTCATATATTTTAGACACAGAATGAAGAAAATAGAATCAAATGCCTTACCTGTATATAGGGGGAAAAAGGACCTTGGGAGGAAGTATCACTGGATTTCGTAGAAAAAGACTTTTTGTCACTCAGTATCAAATTGTATTCTAGAGGTTCCTGTCTGAAATTGTCCTGTCTGCATCACATACAGCCAGGAAACTAGGAAAGGTCCAAAGGATAAAGATGGATCTGTGTATTTTAATGGTATCTAAAAAACATAACACATTTTACCTGATTCACTAGTATGGTGTTTGAGTGATGATAGTTGATATTTACTTATTTAATTAGTGAACTCAGTCCATGAATATAGAAATCTTGCAATGATTCATTTTAATTCAGAAGGCATGAATGATTTCAATATAAGGTGCAATAAAAAACTAACCTATAATTCAAGTATATTCAGCTGCACATTTGGATATGATGCCTTCTACAATTCTAAATAACTGAGAGAGCTATTAACCGTCATTCCAGAGGTGACATAAATCATTAAATTTCATTTCTAGAGAGCACAAGTCAAGTGTACTCATCACATAAGAGAATTCTTAAACATTTATTTCATCTTTAAAGTTTCCCAGATTTGTTAAAGCTTATTGCTCTACACTATGCAGAGTGAGAGGCAACAAGAAATATAAAGCCACTGACTGAGTAGTTAGTGATGGTGGCCAAAATCACCTGCAAGGAATACAACAAAGATTTCTACTATTATAAAGAAGAGGATTTTGAGGAAATTTTGTTAAATTATAGGAAAACAAGTAATATATTACACATTAGACTATATCTATATCTATCTAATATATAATCTATAATGTGATAATTCAAGCAGGAAAGAGACACAATGTAATACAAAGGGTAAATGGATCATGGGGGTGCTATACTCATCAGTGGAAAGTGCTGTTAGGAAAAGGGACCTCGTTGAATATGGGTAGCCAGGGCATGGCTTTGTGGACTCTCTCTCTCTCTCTCTCTCTTTCCCTCATCTTCCCCTTCCCTCTCCCTCCCCTCTCTACCTCTCCCTCCTGCTTTCCTCTCTCTCGTGCATGCATGAAACTTTCCTGTTTTCTATGCTATAGGTTAAGCAGCTTTTCTCTGTCATGCCAGTTTGCTATGTTATTTTGACTTTGGAGCCTTACAACCATGGATTAAGCTCTCTGAAATCATGAGCCAAAGTCCCATAAGTTGTGTATGTCAGATACTTTGTCCTGTAATGCTGAACAAGACAATAAGTTAAGACAATAGTTATATATTGTACACATACATGTATATACAAACACATATATACATATACACATGCAAATATACAAATATATCTGTATATTCGGTTTCCCAAGATAAATGTAATTTTTATGTGTGGCAAGAATACTAATAAAAAATTCTACCTTACTCCAGAAAGAATGGCTATCACCAAGAAATCAAACAACAAATGATGACTAGGCTGTGGGGAAAAAAGTACATTTCTCCATTGTTGGTGGGAATGTAAAGTAGTACAATTGCTACAAAATCAGGATGGACATTACTCAAAAAATTAAAACTAGAAATTCCATTTGACCTGACTATTCCCCTTCTACAGTGCTCAATTCAGCAGCACATGTACTAGATATATTCTACAAAGAGTTAAAGACATTACATTACAATACAGACACACCCATGTTTATAGCATCACAATTCACAATAGCTAAGTCTGAAAAGTAGCCTATATGTCCATCAGCAGATGAATGGATAAAGAAAATGTGGTATTTATACACAACAGAGTACTACTCTGACATAAAGAAAGATAAACTTGAGTCATTTGTAGGAAAATGGGTGCATCTTGAGATGATAATGCTAAGTGAAGTAAAATCAGACACAGAAGTTTAAGTATCTTTGATTTCTCTTATACAAGAAACCCAAAATATAAATAAAGAGCAAAATAAAAGTAGGCAATAGGAAATAGCAAGATAGATCTTTGATTCATCTTTAGAATCTGAGAAAGTAACCAAAAAATGGAAGTAAGGGGGAGGGAAATGGAATACAAAGAAGGAATTGTGATGTGCTGTGTACATGTACCAAGTCCCTACAAGAAATGTGATCAATAAAGGGTCACAGTGGTGGAAGGAGGGAGAGAAGGAGGGAGGAAACAAGGTAAAAAGTATTAAGATATGTCATGTACCAACTTCCCATGAGTAATGCAATCATTGTGTACTACATGTACTAATAAAAAAAGATACTATTGAATCTACAAAAATAGATGTTATTTACTATGGGAAATGTAATCTTTGGGGTTCCTATAAATGGTCTCTTCAAATTTGTAGATTTCTGATTATTTACTGTACAGTAATTTTGAAGTGCTCTTTCTGCTTACTTTGATTTAAAAAAAGCATCAACTTTAGCAGGTATACATCTCTTGAAGCATTTGATCAGTCACTACTATCTCTGAATACATATTTTAGTAAACTTATTCTTTCTTGAGGAAAAGGTTATACAGAAACCCAATTTTAATTAGTATATTGAAATAATGTTGAAAAATCCAGAGTTTTGAGCTCCACATCTGTGGAACCATGAGGTCCCTGATGGAACTTCCTAGGAGCCATGGAGCAGACTGTAAGATTTTTCCAATCACACTCATCTCCAAATGCTCCTGGCCGACTGATTCTACTCCATCCTATTGCCATACAGCCTCAAAAACTGAAATTTCCTTATGTCAATCATCCTGCCATATGGTCAACCTATTTCCAGAGAACATTTAATTTTTAAAAGAAGCCTTTGTTATGGACTTGAAATCTACCTTTCTGGATTTCACCGTCTTGTTAGCTGTTCCATATGCAGCTCTGGGGCTAGAACAGCATGTGAAAGTCATTTCAATTCAATATATACTCTTCTCAATTCGATATATAAATAATAAATAAATGAATAACCTTAATTTTTGATAGTATTCTCAACATTTTCTTTAGGTTCAGTGTAGCAGTTCCTTGTGTACTGTTACATGATGTGATCTCCAGATTCTTCATTCTCTGAGTAATATGTTCTGGCCTTGAACATTTTCATGACTTTCTTTTAAGTGAGGAAGCAAACTAAATCCAGCAAGTTAAGTATGGTTTTATAAGAGCAAGTAATCAGAAGCAATTGTAGTGCCTCAGTTGTTTACTAATTCTGAGTAAGTTACAAAAGGCTAAACTAACTAAAACTAACAGACAATTGATTCCTACTATATGTGGTCTATTCAACTTTCTAAACCAGAGGTCAGTAAATTGTGGCCTATGAGTCAAATTTGTCTACTTTTCTAAATAATTTTATTGGAACAGTCATACCCATTCATTTATATAGAATCTATGATAGCTTTTGCACTTTGACAGCAGAAATGAGTAGCAATTCTAGGGACTACACGGCCTACAAAGGCCAAAATATTTCCATCTCGCTTTGTAGAAAATAATTGTCAACCCTGACCTAAATCACATGAATGATTAATACTCAGGACACTGGGGATGTTGCTCAATGGTAAAGTGCTTGCCTTATGTACACAAGGCCATGGGTTCAATGCCTATCATAGAAAAAAAAAAGTACTGGCCAAAGAAGCAGTACTTTTAAATATCTCTGTTATGACCTGTGTCTAGATGATGCAAAAACCTCATATGGTCATAGGTGGGGCTTTTTAGAACTGGCTGTATCTAGGGTGTATGCTGCTGAGATTAAGGGTGTGTGGTACTAAATTAGTCCACTGTTCATTTTAGTTCTGAGTGTAGATAATGGACAGGTCTACTCTGGGTATCAGTGGCACCACCCAGAAGGCTTGTAGTCTGAATGGTATAAAAGGGAAAGCAGGCTTGCTTTGCTTCTGTTGCTTCTGCTTGCTACCTCCTCCATGATCTGCTATGAACTGTTTCTCTTCTGTAATGTCCTTCTGCCTTGCCACCCCGCCTTGGAGCCAGGTGACTATGGACTGAAACCTCTACAAACTATGACTGAAATAGACCTCTCCTCCTTTAACTTGTGGGTGTTGAGTATTTCATCCCAGCAGTGAGAAAAGTAACTAAGACAAGTACAGAAATCTAACAAATAGGAACCTACTCTCTTCTTGGAAAATGTGACTTGTACTCTAAAACTCTGTTCAATCAATATTTCTTCAACTTCTGTATTCACAGAATTACCTGTAAAATTTTTAAAATGTGCCGTTTCCTGAATTTCAAACTAGGTGTCGATGATATGGCTTTGAATAATCACTAGCATCAGCAGTTAGGATGTCTCAATCCTATCCTTCTACCTTGGCATGCTTCTGCTTACTGGGATATGAATCCTGTTTTTGTTATTATTGTTGTGTGTGTTTCCTTAATTATTATTTTGAAACAATTTTAGGTCCATACAGAAGTTGCAAAAATTGAGTACAATTGCTGTACATTCTTTATCCCAATTTCTTTCTTTTTTTTCTTTTTTTTTTTTAGCTTCTATCTAGAACATATAAAAAGTTGAAAAACATCAGGCCCCTCAAATTCAGAGACCCAGTCTAAAAATGGGCACCTGAGATGAACACTCACTTTTCAGATGAAGAAACACAAATGGCAAATAAATACAGGAAGAAATGTTCAACAGCACTGACCATTCGAGAAATGCAAATTAAAACATTGAGATTCCATCTCACTCCAGAAAGAATGGCTGCCATCAAGAAATCAGTCGATAAAAAATGTTGGCGGGGCTGTGGGGAAAAAGGAACCCTTCTCCACTGTTGGTAGGAGTGTAGACTGGTACAACCGCTATGGAAATCAGTATGGAGATTCCTCAAAAAACTAGGATTGGAGGTCCCATTCAACCCAGCTATTGCCCTTCTGAGTATCTTCCCAAAAGAATTAAAATCATCATACTGATACAGGGGAATGAAACTCCCAACCCACTATGTCTGGTATGAGTTCGTGTTCTCTAAAATTGAAGAATGAATTTTAGGAACAATGGAGGTTAAAAGCAGAATATATTTATTGGGAGAAAGAAAGAAAGCTTCTGTCAGAGAGACAGAAGGGGTCCTGAGTGGGTTGCCAAAGTCTCTGTCATTTTAGGGACTTTTTATAGAGTAGACGGGTCCAAGGTGGGGGAGAATAGGAATTCCTAAGGTGGGCATAAGGTGGGACAGAACTATGGTTAACCAATAAGGTTAATTGCTCAGGTCAAATTGATTAAGTCCGGGACAAATGGGGATATGAGTCACGTAGCCAGAGAGCATGTTTAAGGAACAGTGACTCTTCCCTAGGGGATGGAGACAGGTGACTCTTAGCTTCCTTAGGGATCTACAGACCTATTTAGAATACCAGTCCTCAGGAAGTGGGGGCATTTATTTGATCTGTTGTCCCGGGTCTGGCCCACAGCAGGAGGTGTTTTTCTCCTTTACAGTTGCAAGGTATCTAGGTTTTTGCATTGGCTCCTTGGAGGACCTGGCCCTGTCTGACTGCCTATAGTAATTCTAACTATCTCAGCTTCCTGTAACAATACCACAGTGATATATTTGCACCCATGTTTATAGCAGCACAATTTGTAATAGTTAAATCTTGGAAACAACCCAAATGCCCATCAACCACAGAATGGATAAAAAAGATGTGGTATTTTTATACAATGGAATATTACTCAGCTATCCTGATTTCTTTAATAATGTCATATACTGTATAATTGCAGAAATTTGAAACCTATAAAATTGACAATGAAAAATAATACTAACTAGAGATTTTATTTTTAACAGATTTAACATGAGACTTTTCTTTAACATATATTTCTATGAAAACATATCACATGTATTAATTTTTGTAATCACCACCCAATTGATAATAATAGATCATTACATTACTTCAAAGAAACTTCCTCCTATGCTACCCTTTTATAGTTACAACTTCTTTCCAACCCTAAACTCAGAACTACTCTATCAATGCAATTTGGAAAATACTACATTAATGGAATAATTAAGGATGGGAACATTTGGGATTGATTGTGTTCAGCCACCACAATGTTTTTGAAATTTACTCAATGTATTATACAAGTCAATAGCTAATTCCTCTTAGTTGTCATTGTATCAATATCATAATTTGTTAATGGATTTGTCAAATAAAAACATCTGGATTGTTTTCAGCATTTGGTAAGAATTAATATTGCTGTAAAAATTTGTATTCATGTTTTGTGATTGTAAATTTTCAGTACTTTTGAGTAAATACCTAGGAGTAGGATTGCTGACTAATACAGAATCTGTATGTTTATGTTTATAAGAAACTGCCAAAGTATTTTTCTAAATGCTATACAGTTGGTGTTTCCCTCATTAATAAGTTAGAAGTTAGATTCACATTCTCTTTATCACTTCATATTTTATTTTTATTTTATACATTTTAATAGGCGAGTAGTAGTATCTTCTCATTCTTTAATTTTCGTTTTTCTGATAGTTAAAGATATTGAATACCTTTTCATGTGCTTATTTACCATTGTTTCAGAGGAATGTCTATTCCAGCTTTTTGCTGATAAATTGGATCACTTGTTTTCTGATCATTGAATTCAAAATATACTTTATATATTCAGGATATAGCACCTTTGTCAAATATGTAAATTGTTTTTCATAGAGAAAAAGTTTTGAATTTTGATGAAGTCCAGCTTATCAATTAGTTTTATAGATTATGTCCTCGGTATTATTCTTTATCAATCACAGTCCAATCAACATAGAAACTCCACAGGAATTTGAACATGGTAAGTTTAATATTAACTGTAATAAGATTCTTTAATGACAATTGTTGATTGAGAAATAGAGATCTCTAATTAATATAAGAGTAATAGATACAAAGATCAGTTATGCCTTCCTAGGACAGTCCCTTCCCTGAACCAGGGGTGAGCACCAGATCTCATTGGTGAGAGTGTGGCAATGACTCCGTGAAAGCAACAGATCCTTGTGGGGCTTCTTGGTGGAACTTCCTGGAAATCCATCCTTTAGATACCTGGGGAAGTTGCTCATGGAGAACTATCTCCGTAAGGACAATGCTGCAAACTTCCATAACTTAATGCGTACTGGGAAAAACTTTAGGCCTATGGATATTTCTTGCCTTCATACACTGCAGGACCTGAGTATTTTTGGTAGAAGCTGTTCAACACTCCAAGAGTCTGGTCAGTGAGCAACCCAAGACCAGAAACGAAGACCCCCTTCCTTCTGCAGTGTCTCTCTAGTGCCCTCTACTGACAAAGTAGTAAACATCATATCAGTTTGCAAAAGAAAGCTACTTGAGAGCCCGGATCCATTTTCTCAGAGTGTACCCTTCTCTGTCTTTCACTTCTGTCAGTGCACTTTTGTTTGTTTTAAATGTTTAAAAAAAACTTTATTTACAAAGCAGGTGGTTGTTCCATGAGAGTAATTTGATAACCCTGATATATAAATCACATATGGAATTGAGTCACTGTACTATCAGTGGTTATGTAAGGACCAAGAACCAAAATTGGTACTTACATGAAATGAATAGTCTCCAAAGTAGATCCACCACAATCTTTGTCTACTTTTCTCTAATTCCCTCACTTTGAGTGGAGAAAGGGCTTGAAACTTTCTTTTGATGGGGGAGGTAGCATAGTTTTTCAAATTTTATTTTCCTGTCTTTTACTGCCTCTCTTTTGCATTAGTGCTAGCATAGCTATTCTGCAGTATTCTTTCCTCTATTTCCCAAGTGGGAAGGTGGAGAAGCAACAGCTTCTTTGTAGTGTCTGCGTGGTACAGGATGGGTAGAGTTCAGAGTCCCATCTTGGAGGGCTGCCTCTTCCAGGACTAGAAGGCATTAGAAAAAGCAGGCTTGTCTTGGAGCTCATTTGTTCATACACATTGACAATTCTAGGTTGCAACTAGAGCTTAGGCTGGTATATGTAGGATTCTGACCAGACTTCAGTTTTAATGAGCAGGAGGAAGAGGATCGAATAAGCTTACTTTATCTTCCCTGGAAACAGAGACTCTCCATGACCTATGATTCAATCGATTTATTTGTTTAAAATATATGTCAACATTTATTCTATATATAGGGATTTCTAACCACGTTGTCACCATGACCAAGTAGTTTGGGGAGATTCCTTAAAAAACAATACAAAACAACAAACAAACAAAAACAGTTGTTTTGATGCACAGGGCTTATCTGTTTGCCAAAGCTGGAGATAGGCCATAATGTGAACACTGGATCTCATATTAATTACGAAGAGCAACCTCTACAAAACACTGGAGTTTAGCTGAGGAAAGAACTTTAATTATCCTAAACTGCCAGCTGATGGTGGAAATGCATACGACCTCACTGATAATCACTTCTGTGGCACTTCAAAGTTCCCAAAATGCCTTGGCATGCTTTGGGTTTTAATACCATTTCTGAGCCTTCTCATTAGCTATCAAATTGCTCCATATAGTTTCCTTTGTACAGAAGAGAGTTTTTAAAAATTCTTATTGTTTCCATCTATGAGGATCACAAAATTATGACATATGATAATACACAGTAAAAGTAATAGTAGCTCCTATCATTTCGTAGTATCTATTTATGTGCCACACAATGTGTTGTGCCTTAACTGTACAATTGATCAAACTTGTTATGAATTATTATTTGACAAGTGAATAAAATCAAGTGGCTCAGCAGAGATTAGAAACCTAGTCAGATTCTAAATCTCATTTTCATTTCCCAAATAAACCCCTCATTTCTACTTCCCCACCATCACCACTTCCTTATTACCCTTTTTTCCTGTGCCTTCAGGCCTGCATAGTAGTATTTATATTTTGGTTTTATCCTCAAAGGAAAACTGAAAGCTGCTTGACGGTAGTGAATTATTCTAACACACCTACCTAACATAAAATCCTATGTTGGGTGTTAAGTGACTAGGTGCTGATTTCCATAGCTGCCGATTTAGAGGCAGTCCCTCCCTAGAACTGATTTAGCAAAGAGATTGAAAGAATTTATCTAAAGAGACACAAATGCAGCCAATGACCAACTGTGTGGAAAGGAGAGTTGGTCAATAATGAGGCTAATCTGACTGATGATAAAGACCTGGTTATGCATACATATGAGCACCCAACTTGAAATGAGTTGTCACTGCCTGCATTAATTTGTAGACACATAAAGAAACAGAGCCAACTGCCATAAATGCAAGTACAAATACACATTTCAGAGACTAATATTTGATGATGATACCTGATAAAGACTCACATCAGTCATGTCACAGCTTCCTGTCCTGATTACAAAGTACATGCTGTCCATTTCTCTGAACATGATGACATGTTATCAAAAGATGATAAATTCCTTCACAAATGGAAAAGGCTAAAAATTGCTTGCAATATTTCTCTGTGGTTTTGCAACAACAAACATCTTGACTGGATTTCCAATCTGCTAGGGAATAAAAAACAAACAGCTATACCCATTGGGAAAGCACAATTGTTAAGAGATAAAAATCATGTCACTTGGATAGACATTAGATTGCATCTACCATAATCACAACCTAAAGCTCAATCCCAAACTGTCTCGATAACCAATCCCTAGCATTGCTGCAAAGCCAGGAAGATATCTGGAGTAGATTATTTGATAGAAAGTTCTTTCTTCCCATTCATTCCTTCACATGCTTGCTTTAAGACTTTATTATGTTTTTATTATTGTTTAGGACTATAGGAAGTACTAGCAAAATAACTGTGAGCAACAGATATTCTCGATCTTAAGGAGCTTCTACTAGAAGTGGCAGAGAATAGATAAAACTAAATAAAAAATAAAATATTTGAAGTGTGGCGTCAAAAATTCTTATTTGTATTGAACTCAATGAGTTCTCACTTTCTCTAAATTAGCTATGTATTTTATATAATATATATTATACATTTACATATTGCATATTTTATATACTATATATTATATAGTATATTTTCTATAAGATATATATTTTTATAGAACATACACTTTTATAATATACATTATATTTTTATAGAATATATTTTTACATAATATATAGTATTTTATATAATATGTATTGTATTTTATATAATACATATTATGTATATTTTACATAATATATATTATATATATATACCAATTAGCTTTGTTGCATACACTCACACAATACAGAAAAAAAAACTTTTCATTTTATTCTTCTACATATGGCACACAAGATTTTTGAGGATAGCTCGTGTCTTACCCTCAAACTTTTCCATGACAAATATCTTTAGTTTTTTGTTTTTCTTTTGATTTTGTTTTTAATTCTTTTGCATTACACAAAACGTTGTGAACATTTGACATTCTGATTCTACATGCTAGTTTTTTCTTTGCAAACAGCGGTTCACAATCTGTTGACTTTGTTTATAAATACATTAGCTAGAATTATTGATATGGCCAATATAAAGAAATGAGGGACTAGGAAATAGGAAGTAATAATTTATAACTGGTGTACATTAAATCTACTGGTGCCTATTGAGTGCAGTGCTGTATTTCAGTACATTTGGAAACATCAGTAAAGACAATGAGAAAGATAGTATTACTGTATTTACTAACATAATGTAAGATAAGATTTGGAATTTGAAGTTTGAAAGAATCAATTATGTAAAGCAGTAGAGTGCTTGACTCATAGTGATAACACTGTGTAACACTGTGAGTATCACAACTTGATGTGCAATAAAAATGAAATTTATTTGCTAAAGTCAAACCAGTCTTTGTTATGAGACTCCACCAGGCTACATAGGAAGGGGATTAGAAGATGTATTCTAATAATTAATTCACATGTCTACATCATTACAATTATCTTTAGGTTCCATCATTTCCTTTGAATGATTTTTTTTAACTTTCTAAATCAGGTATAAAATTATATTTCTCTTCCCTTCTTTGTGCTTGATCTACTCCCTTCATGTTCTTTTTGAATGACTTCAAGGAGGATTATAATTGTTCATAGTATGTGTTCTAATTTTCTTAGCAGTCACAAAAAGAAAGAGAAACAATTCTCACTGAAAAAAGTGGAATGATGCAAAGTTGTCGGAAAGATAATATTAATTTTGCATTTCTAGTATGCACATGTGTCCAAGGTAACTACATATCTTGAATAGAAAATTATACAATGCTATCATGAAGGCAAAACTCCTCATCTTGTAGTATTTTTGACTTTCTGAGCTAGAATTCAAGTGAACACCTCCAATTGTGCTGGTTCTCAGTCCTCTATTCCATCTAATGTCATAGTTCTGTAGGAAGAGGACAAAAATGACATTAGGGAGACTGCAAATGGAATAGATTTGGGCCCACTGGGCAGTCTTCTACTTCAGCCTTGGCTGTTTTCTTAGCCTAGGGTTTTTAGAGCATTAATAAATCTAGTCAGTTTCAGCTTCTCTGGAAAGAAAGTTTTGGTACTTATTTGTTTAATCTCTCCAAATCAGTCCACAAGCATTACTTGAAAGTAGAATTTAGAATTGAATTTCTAGTCCCAGAGGACACTGCTATTGCTGCACAAGTCAGTCTAAAGTTCTAGCATATAACACGCACATTTGCAGTTAGAGTCTATTAATAAACTGATGAAAGCTCACAGTGAAAAACTGAGAGTGCTGTTTAATGGTCTTTTGCTTTTAATGGACTGCAATCTGTTAACATGCTGCTAAACAATAATATGGAAACATTTTTCTTGCAGTTGTAGAGGGACAAGAACACACACACACACACACACACACACACACACACACACACAGGAGAGGTTGTTCCAATAGGCCCTACATCAAAACCCTCAGAAATATAGCAAAACCAGTGCCCACTGGCTTCACGGAGTCCATAGAAAATCTGGAGATGAAACTTGAGACGACCCACTCAAAACTTCTCTGATTACATTACTAACTTTCCTGGGGCTATTAAATCAGTAGAGCAAAAAATAGGCACATTTGGTCCATAGACAAGAAAGTCCATGTGCAAAGAATAGAGGATTAAAATGGCACAACAGATGTCTCAGGGCTCTCGTATCAAGGTGCATGCTCTGAAGGGCTCTTCTGAGGGCTCTAATGCAGAGGATGGCTTATTGAGCATAAAAATGAGAAGTTAGGGTATGGAGTTTTAAAGACTTTCTTCATTCTTTAACTCTCCTGATGGGCTGCTTTCATCTATTTTTGGATTTGTAGTGTCAAACCAACTAGTTGATACAGTCATTCTGAGTGATTTCTACTTCTGTGACACCTGTCAAGATTCAGTTTCAGTAGTAAACAATAATGCTTTTTGAGGTAGGAACATCCATGTAACTGCCTCTTCCTGTCCTTAGGTTGTTCTTATTGTGGTGGGATCCAGACCTCCAGAATATGATAAAACTTCTTGTTTAATCAGGATGTAGTTTCAGCATTGAGAAGATCACATTCTTCTAGTTTGGGGACCACTTATTGACTTCCTTCCTTGTTCTGTATTTGACTCACAGTCTTCTTCTGACTACTTAAGACTACTGATTCATCTTTTGTAGATAATCCTTTTTTTCCCTCCCTCCTTCTCTTCCTTTCTTGCTTCCTTCCTTCCTTCTTCCTTTAAGTGCATGGCTTGGACTTTTGAACCTTATACAAATCTGATTTTAGCTCTTGGTTGCTTTAGCCACTGCTCTGATTTCTTTCTTGTTACTCTCCAAATCTTGCTACCTTATCTATTTGATTGCTATTGTTCCAATTAAAATATAATTAAATAAATAAAATATTCTGTGGAAATTTGCACTTACCAAAGGTAGTCACAGCAGTAGCTCCCATCTCTTAAGTTCTTTTTACAATGTGATTTTATCACACTGCCATTCTCTGGTAGAATCTATCCCCTCCCCTTGAGTTTGTCTCAACCAGTAGAATACAGTGAAAAGAACTGAGATTTTAGAGGCCACATCATAAAAGGAAAAGAAGCTTCCATCTAGCTGTTTTCTATCCCAGGTGCTACACTGTGAAAACGCTCAGGACATCCATATACAGAGGCAACTAGTACATGCTCCTGTGGTAACCTTGGCTGAGGTTCCAGGCAATAGGTAGCACATCAACAGCCTGACATGTGAGTCAGTTCACAAAGCTGTCATTTGACTCAACACAGATGTGCTCAACTCCCCACCTATGGAAGCATGGTCTGCTTCACTTTAACCAACAACCTGCATCAGTAGAGATACTACTAATAAATGATTTTTTTTTCACCACAAAATTTGGATTCGTTTATTTTGCATATACAGACAACTGGAACCAGATGAATATTTGGAGGAACCAAGACTAGAGATTCACAAAGAATGGCCCACAGGCCACATGAGACCTTCCTGCCTCTTTTAGTAAATGAAAGTTTATGGAATGCAGCCACACTCATGTATTCACATATTTCAAATTGCTGCTTTCACACAGCAGTATCGGACCTGACGAGTTGTGACAGAGGCTAAAATATTTACTTTCAGCCCCTTGCAGAAAACAAATTGCTGAACCCTTAGTAGAAATAGATGATTTTTTAAATTTTTGATTGCAGATATTTACCATTTCATAATACAATACATAGATTCTATATAGCCATATATATGATTTGCATAATGCTAGTGTTAAAACTAATTCCAATACAAGGTATTAATAAATAAATAAATGTGTATGTTGACCGGAAGAGGGAACATGATACATCATAATGATTGTTTCATTTTTTACTGAAATAAGAAGATAGCTGAAAATATCTGAAACTGCTGACTGTGCAGAAGCTTATATTGGGTAGAATTTTGTGGAAGATAAAGTAAAGGCCTTTGTAGGGTTTTAAGTGAAGTCAAATTTTTTTTAAAACGCATAGCTGAAGTTAATCAGTTCGACAAGAGAGGGCCCACAAAGTTCATCAGCTGGCTTTACAGATTCTAAATGAAGGCATTCACTGTTGGGTAAAAAACCTGCAAATCAAGTTCTTTATTTCATCACTCTTTGCATTATAAAAATTAAGTTTGTGCAAGATACACCTCAGAAAAACTGTGACCCTCTCCATGATTTAGAAATTTGATAGAAAATGTTGTCTTTTGAATAAAGATGGTAATAGAGGACAGAAGTACTCATGTCTTCATAGCCATGACAAGAAAATTATTCTATTATTTTTGTAATCATAGTTATTAGACTTTTTTTAGCCAAGAAATACATAATCTGCTTAGAATCTTAGATTATTTAGTAGGAAGAAATGTTTTCCTTTGCTGTTGCTAGAAAAAAGTACTTTTTATCAAAAATTTAACAGATCCATTTCATCCTTCAGGAATCTCAGCACTTCCCCTGAGTAGGACATGAAAGTTGATACATACTAGTATATGGAAATAACTAAAAGGCAGATGCTATGTCACTAACACTTTCCATACTATTTAGCAGTGAGAGATTAATGACATGTTTCTAGTACTAGAGAAGTAACCATGATTTCTTTCCCATTTTTAGATATAGTCTTTTTTTGCAAAGCAAGTTCTTTAAAATTAGGATATCATCAGGTAAGAAATACCTATTGGTTAGCTTTGTTTTGTTTAAGAATATAATGTGATATTTTGCATGATATTTGAAAAAGCTGACATTATAAAAGAGTTATATAATTAAAAACTATTCGTTCTTGTCAGGAAATTGAGTTTTGTGGAAAAAATATTCATGACTTCTGAACTCTAGACCCCTTTACCATTGGCTCTTTACATTCACAAGTTCCTTATCCATAGATTTGACAAAAACAAAATATTTTAAAAAATTATAACTCTCCTGAATATGTACACTTTGTTGATAAATTATTATCATTATAATACAGTGTAACAACTATTTACATAGCATGTACGCTGTACTTAGAACTGTGGGTAATTTAGTTTTATGGTATATGGGAGGATACACATAGGTTATATGCAAATACTGTGCTATTTGAGATAAGAGATATAAGCATCTATGGATTTTGGCATCTGCAGAGAGTACTGGAACCAATCTCCTATGGATACTGGGAGACAACTGTAACTAACTTTTAAATATCAATATTTAGTTGCCTAAAATGTCTTAGTAACATAGGAGACAGCATGTGTTTTGGGGCTGTGAATCGATCCTTTCTAGGTTACAGGACTTTTAAAACACCAAAATTATTGCACTATCTTCTTATTTGTCTAAAAAAATCAAAATTTTTTTCCCCAGTGACATTCCAAGATATAATACATATCCTATACAACTCTAATCACTTCCAAGGTAGGTAATTTTGTATCTTTATTTGATAATTTTGTATATTCATATGGGAAAATGAACATTTGATACAAAATAAAAGTATTTTTTGCATTTAAGACCCAAGTTTTATTCAGAGAACTGTCATTGTCTGTATAGCACTGTAAAAAGCATAAGCAGAAAAATCAAAATCAAAAAGGGTTCAAGTGCAAATCCTAAAGTATCTACCATAAATTTTACACAAAGAGACAAAAGATGTTATTCTCAGTGACAAACATAGCTTTTTTGCTTGGCAAAATAATAAAAATAATAATATGAATTTTCAGTAACAAAATATTAAGCTTTGGTCCTTGACTTTATTTTCTCTTATCAGCTTCCAGGTAAGTGAAAACAGTAACACAAATGTGAAGATCATTAATCATGGGTAGACATACAGATTAGACTCTTTAACATATCCAACCTCTGATATACAAAGAAAAGTGTTTAGAGCAACATCCTTATGTGTGTTTGAAGATTTACTAAGTGATAGGAAGTACTCTGAATAATCGCACAGACATGGTGATATTATGATATTAGCAAGCAACAAAATTGGAATTAGTGCTCTTGAGGGTTATGGGAAGATTAGGTCTTTTGCTGCCTAATAGAATATAATAAGGCTAAAGGTACTGAGAGTAATCAGATTTCAGTTCAAATTCTAGCTTTGCTTCTTACAAATTTGTTGACCTAAATGGAGGTTTTTAACTTACAACATGGTTTCTTTATCTACAAATTTATGAATGTCTAATTCAAAGTGTTAGGTACTTCCAAATATTCATAAGCCACTAGCATAAGCCTTTCATAATATTTTTATCATACCTTTTGTTCTATCTCTCCTCCATAATCATGAACCACTGGTAGACAAAAGCTATACATAATGACTAGCAAATAGTAAGTATTCACTACATGCAGCATTCTATCTAAGGAATTATTTCCAGGATTATAAATTTTGACACTAAGTTTAACATGTAATATTTTTGTCACTTTCTACCTTGGTAGAACTCATTTGGACACTACTTTTCAGTGATGCAGTATTTTATATATTTCAAAAATACTTGTAGATGTATCAGTAAGTATGAATGAATGGATTCATAAAAAGATTTTAATGAATCAGACTCTCTCTTTTTTCTTTTTGTTTCAGGTATTTTTTTAATTTTAAAGAGAATAAAACATAACAAAACAAAACAGAGTAGAACAAAACAAAGCAGATCAGAACAGAACAATACAAGCAATACAGGACTTCAAAACAAGACAACAGGAAATCAATGGCTACCATTGTGTCTCCTGTTTTCTTCCAAATAGTTGTTCATACCTTCACACACAACAAACTCAAACAAAACTGAATAGTATAACACCAATCAAAACAATAGAATGAAAGCATCAGAGGCCTTCAAATCAAACAGTAAGGAATCACCCATGGCTACCATAATGTCTCTTGCTTTCTTCAAGATAGCTGTCCATACCTTCCCATATACTGCAATCTAATAATAGAGAATTGACTAAAATCAATCAAATCAAAGAACAGAAGCATTATTGTATTTCAAAACATAATGAATCAGACTGTCAAATCTCTGGTCTTTTCAGTCAAGGATGAGAAAGTTTTTCATTTCTACAAACTCTTCTATTTTAGAGGAGCACAGAAGAAAAGTATTTTTTTGTTGGTTTATTTGGTTTTACTGGTCAGGAAACAGAAGGTTAGACAAAATATAAAAAAAAAGTTGGTTAGTATCATTGCTGCTCCACATTTTACATCCTGACCTTCGCCTTGTATTTCACCTCACATCAACTATTGGTCTGAGGGTGATTGATTCAGTCTGTGCAACACATTAAAATAAACTATTGGCAAGCCTGCTCCAAAAATCAGTAATGACAAAATAAAAGCCAACTACAGACTGGCTGTTCACTGGCAAAGTGGCACTAACTGCACCCCACGGAATGAAATCTGCTCCCTGCTCTCGAATTTAACTCAATACCAATGTCACAACTTAAAGTTCCATACATAGCCAATTTGACTGGATATAGCTTTGAAAAATGTTAACTCTCACTAGAAACTTAAGTAGCACAGTGATTTCATGATGAATCTGAATGTAATTATGATAATTAAAATATCACCTTAATTTTATGCTGTCTCTGGGAAATGCTCAGCCCAGTGGTTACACGTTCAAATTCTAAGTTGTGCTGGTTGATACCTTTGATTCCCGTTACAAAGGAGGTAAATGTAGTAGAGTTCAGCTACTATTACTTCTTGACTATAAGCATTTCAATAGAGATGGGGAACATAGTGTTTTTAATGTTCATAGAATTTTTGGGCTGCTTTTACTGAAAAACATGCAGTGCTACTTATTGATATTATAAAATGTAACACTATGTTAGTTGTTGAGACAAAGATATGGTGCATGTTCCCGCAAGGAGCTCAAAATGCCATGAGGTTGACAAACAAGAAGATAAATAATTTGAATATGTGCTAGGACTAAGTTTAGACAGAAGCCTGGAAGTAGGAATCAGTTAGCTAGGCACATTGATAGATAAGTACATGTTTGTGTGCCAAATATGTATTGGCATAATTGGCACGCAACACGCAATGCTTCTGTGCATCAGTACATGACAAATGGGGTGGGGTTAAGTATAAGAGAGGATTGTTCTGGGAAAAATACCTTGATTCCATTTCTCAGACAATTTTCGTGGACTTGATAAGATGTAGAAGACTGACAGAAAATGATGGGCAAAGGCTAGATCACTAAAACAGTCTGACACCATTTTCAGCATCTTAGAATTCATAGTGGATAAATGTAAAGCAGCTTCATGAGTTCATGACTATGAGAAATGTGCTATTACCCTGTTTTTGTTTTTTTTTTCCACACTTTATTTCTACTACTATCAGATATCAACCCTTCACTTTCTCACATTGGAGGCAAAGTTCTCTAATTGTCCCCAAGTTTTTACTGGTGTTCATCTGACATTCTGTCATATTTGATCATCATTCAACTCCTTAGTTATATTTATGATTTCTATTTTATATCATGCATATTTTATTATATAAGCTTATGGTTACTCAATTCAATTCTAAAACTGGCATAAAAATGTGGGAAAAATCTTTCTCCACGAGCATACCCAGACACAGATGTTTCCAGGAGGACGGCATCTGCAGACAATGCCACTGGGAGTTCTAATTTAATTTTTAAATTTCATCCAGATGTCTGACATAGCATAGATATGGGCTAAGCATTCTGCTTATCACTTATTTTATACATTTGATATTTCTGATATAGACAAACAGCCACATATACATAGTGCATATGCACACACATATACATCTATATTGAAGGAGTTCACGAGATGCTACCCCTAAACATGCCACATTGATATGCTAGCAGCACACTGAGGAATGATTGATATGCTAACAGCATACTAACAGCAACTGAAGAACACTAAATACAGGGTGGGGCTTTCTCTGAACTCCCCTTATTCCAGGGATAGATCCTGTAAGGGGAATTCAAATGTCATGGATCTCTTTTCCAGGAATCTTACCAATAAGCCACAAAAAAGGGGAGGGGAGACTGGAGGTCAGCCCCACAACCCAGAGACATTTTTTTCTTTCTTGGAGACAGGGTCTTGTTATGCAGTTAAGGCTGGCCTTGACCTCATTTTGGAGCTCAGGCTGTTCTCAAACTTGCAAGGATCCTCTTGCCTCAGCCTCCTGAGTGCTGGGATTACAGGCATGTGCTACCACACCTGGCTACCAGAGACACTTTGCCATGGATGGTAATCTATTCTTTTTCTTCCCCCCAAATAATTTACTCACACCTAAATTGTCTACATCTCTCCCCTAGCACCTCCAAATAGGGCCTAAACATGTCTAGATCTCATTAGGGTTGGTTATATCACCAGGTTTGATCTTTGAGGTCCCTGAGGCTGAAATAAGAAAACTTTCTATTCTTTTAAAATAAGTATGTAGGTTTTCTGACTCTTATCATGAAACAAGAATTCTTAGGACCTGCCTAGGAGACCCTAAAAGAGATATGAAAGGGGTTTAGGAGAATGTACTTGAAGTACATGGAGTGTGGGTGCTCAGATGTGTGAAGTTCATTATGAACCAGAGTGGGACACATTTAAGGGGTGTCTCTCAGATGGGAGATATCAGACATACATTCTCACTGTTCATCAGATTATAATAGAAGTCATCTATATGTGCTGGAAGTTGGGATACACTACCTGCCAATATTGCTGGTTTTTGGGGCGTAGAGGAAATGCAATTTATAGGTGAAAAGGACAGGTCTATTCTTGGGGCTGGCAGAGAAACAATTTATAGGTGAAAAGGATCTTTAGGAACTTTTTTTTTAAAGTGAGTTTTCTAGAAGGGAAAAAGGTTGGTCTTGAAGCTTCAGTGACCTTTTTCTTCCTTAAAGTACAATTTTAAAATCATGATTTCCTTGGGTTTTCATCCACTTTTATTTTTTATCCTACCTCAGTTATTCATATTTGCCATATGAGATCACTCTGCATATACACATTTGCTTACATCTTCTCCTGTTAATCTGCCTGGTGTCAGCTTATTTCAAAGACTAAATTATCAAATTCACAGAAGGCAGAAGTAAATTATTCCCCCTTCTATGGAATACACAGGCACATACAAACAGAGAAGGAACCCAGTTATTTTTAGACTCTAACTCTATGCTATGCTTTAGCTTATCAATTTAACCTTAATTCTCACCTTATCTTTATACCAACACCTAAAGGAAGCAGATGACCCGTCCTTTCAGAGGTCTGTATCTTTACAGCTGCAGCAAATGCATTATGTTGGAGAGTGTTAATGTCAAGATGAAGAATTCATTGTCAAATTCACTCATGATTCAAAGAGCAATTCGGTGTAACCCATCTGGGTCAAAACTTTTATCAGCCTAATAGAAACAGCAAAATATCATTCATCTTAATTTACTCAAGCATGAGAAAGGACAGAAAAAAAATTTATGGTCACCCCTAATGTATAATGTGTCATTGCCGATTTACATACAAAATATCTGGAACTATAATAGTCAAGTAAGTATTAGCTTTTCACTCCTCTTGAATTTTCTTTCTATTTTTCAATCTCTCTAAAGATTTGCAACTGGAACACTGCTGACACTTACCACAAAACTTGAGAAGGGGGCACTCAATAAAAATCTCTTTTTTGATCAATCTTGAACCAGTGCTAACAAAAGAAAAACCACTTTAGGCATGAATGGTCTCGTATTGGTGCTTCACCTACTGTGCTGAAATGCATGCAGTGGGATCTTTTACCACAAGAGTGATTCTCCTACAGAGACGTTCCTGAGAATGCCAAAAACAAAGATCCCAGGAGACAGCTCAAAGTAAGAGGGATATTTGTAAGTCAATGTACCAGATTCAAAAGAATCTATGGAAATATGTCACTTTTCAAGTCAAATTTCCACAGAGAAATAGATTTAAAATACAAAATATGTATTACTCTTCTTGAAGAAATCAATGCTGGTTATGAAGGCCAGATATAATGCAATACTTTAAAGATAGGCATTAAAAACAGAATCTTTCACACAAACAATGAATTTGCATAGTGTTTATGTTTACCAGTAATATACAACATACAAAGTCATACACAAATACATAAGAGATGAATGACTTTCAGAGGTCAAGTCCAGGTTGGAATAATTTTTGGTATTTGAGACATTTAAAGCCCAAGTCAGAAAAAGCCAGGGGGAGACAAAGTGGAGAAGCAGTGAGTGACAGCAGCTCAGCTTCTCCAGGATAGTGTCTTCAGATTGGAAAACAAGAGCTTGGAGAGGAACTAAAGTCAGAGGAGGGTACACAAGAACCACAAGGAAATTGAGAGAGGAGAAGAAAACAGGATTAAATGATACAGAAGACATGGATCATGCCTTAGAAAAGGAAGTCAATGTTGGTGACATCAGCCAGTTAGGAGCCAGCCAGGAGGCAAGGGGGAACTAACAACTTCTCTGCTCACTGAGAACTCCATTGGGACCAGAAGAATCCTATGCAGTTGGAGACAGCATGAAGAACATGAGACATTGCTATCTGAGCAGCCTTCCAGGGTCAACAGTTGGTGAGTGACTGCTGTACAAGTGCCCAAGGACACAGAGGCACAGAGCAGGAGCTGGAGGGGATGCTACTGTAAGGAAGGGCTGAGTGTTTGAACTTGGGGTTCCAGAGCAGTACCTTGGCTGTGTCACAGTGCCAAGATCCCAGAGTGGCTAAGGGAAGGACAGTCATAGGAGACTGCCAGCAGTTGGGGAGCAGACTGGGGAAAGTCCCGGTGACAGGCAAGGACTGGTGATCACTCACTTGGTCCCTGTATTCAGAGGCCAGTTTCACCCTCAGTTACACAGAACTGGAAGGTCCTATTGATGCCGTGTTCCCACTGCTAAAGGGAGATCCCAAACAGGGTCTCATGGTATGTTATTTCTCAACTAGCTCTGATTGAAACTACTGTAACAGACTAGCCTGCTACTGCTATAGCTGAATTGATTGCATAGGAATATTTCTGACTCAGTGAACAATTTAGCACCTGTAAACTTGTCTGCAGAATCCACCATCACACCACAGGAGATAGGCAGCAAGAGTTCCTAACCCAAGAACTTGGACCAGATTAAACACTGCAAGAATGCCTGCAACCTGGCAGAAAGAAGTCCTCAGTCTGAGTTAACTTCAGTACAGCTGTGCAGGAATCAGAGGAGCTACTGGGGTGTGAGCACTTAGATCCTCTGCAAAGAAGCTACTTGGGCATATGCAACATCTCATTGGAATATTTAACCTGTGTTTCCACAGGTATCTTATTGGTTTACATTTTTGTATGGTTTTTGATTTCTTTAGTAACAAGGGATTATGACATATTCTTTTATGGTTTCATGTGTTGATTAGGTTGGTACTATTGTATATTTTTTTCATTGGCTTTGATTTAATAAGTGATTGCATTTTCTCCCCAGTCTCAGTTTTTTCACCTCAAATCCCTGAGACAATATTATTAATATATTTTTTTATTCTCTTTGCAAACACATAAACTCAATCCTCCCAACATTTTAAATTTCCCATACTTAGTTCCCTTACAGTCACTCCTATCTTTTCTAGTACAATTCCTCGATCCTCCCCATCATCCTAAACCTTTGCTTTGTCCTTATCTTACTTAACTTATTGTCCTCCCAATAAGCAAGTCTTGATAACCACATAGCTTTCCTCAATCACAAAGTGAACCCCCTTTCACCCATATCTGATCCTTACCCCACAAAACAGCCTCTGAAAACTATCAATACTAAATTTTTAGCTCAACTCAAAATACTCCAGTGAAATCAGACTGCACATCAATCTTTTTTTCTCATTCATCACTAGTCTCCCTTTCAAATTTTCTCCTTGGTGCTTAACACTACTCACCCAAACACATTCCATTCTCCCCACCCGATCTCATCTACCTCACTACACTGCAACTGCAAATAATAAACTGTCTTAGTGTGTACAGAGAATAGACAAAGAAAGGAAGAATAACTGCAAGACTATCATCAAGAAGTGTTTTAAGACTGAATCAATGGATGTTGTTATAAACTGAAGTAATTCTTATGGCAAAATATAGGGGCATGATTGAAATCATTTAAGGTCAATAACAGAAAGAGTACAAAATAGCACTGAGCATAAAAAGTTGAAAATTATTTATGGGGAGGCAACATCCTACTATAGAGGTCCATATAAGCCACAAAATATCCTTATTTCTCTAGTTTTCAATCTGCAGTTACCTTACTCCTGAAAAAGAAAGAAAAGAGAAAAAGAGGGGGACATGATATAGATATAGATAAAGATAAAGATAAAGATATAGATATATAGATAGATGTAGATACCAGTAGGAGAAGAATGAAGAAAACAAGAAAATCAAAGATCTCTGACCCCTTGCCCCTAACTCTTCCAAGACAGAGCAAACAGTCACAAGGACAGATACCACGTAGCAGAAATCTATGAAAACTTATTAAAGAGTATGAAGAAAATAGATAAGTTCAAAGAGGAAAGGAACTAAAACATTATAGCAATTGCACTTAAGGTACCTATGGTGAATTTAGGGGAAAGAGATTAAAAAAAAACTGGAGAAGCTAACCAAAACACTTCAAATTTTGAATGACAGATTCAACAATGATACAGAATCTTCGAAAAGATGTCAGACAGAAATACTTGAAATAATATAAGAAATATATAAGAAGACATATTTTCAAATATAATACTTTCAAATATAAGAAAAAAAACAGCATGGAATTCATACACTGGAGAAGTTACCAATGTGAAGACACAGTGTCTGATAGTGAGGACAAAATAATGAATGGTGACAAAGAGCTCAAAGAAGGCCAGAAGAAAATAAGAGAACAGGAGACTAGCAGCTACTAGATGACAACAAGAAGACCAGTCTAGGGCTACTTGGAGTTAGAGAAAAACTAGAAGATACCACAGATGAATTCACTAACATTCTTACAGAAATCATGAAAGAGAATTTCTCAAATAAAAGAAAAGCATTTAAAATACAGGCAAGCAATGCTTATAGAACAACAAACAATTATGATAAAAGGAGAATTTTAACAAGACATATCCTCATTAAATTCACAGATATTTGGGGGTTGGGGGGCACCAGAATTTTAGAAGGCAAAGAAAAAAATTCCATATAAAGTTAAACAGATTAGAATCACAGCAGGTTTCTCAGCACAAGCCCTGAAAGCCAGAACCTCGAGTGAAGTATGTTAAGATCTAGTAGCAAGTAATTTCCAACCAAGATTAACTTACCCAGCAAAGCTATCTTTCAAAATAGATGGAAAAATAAGGCATTTCCATGAAAAAGTCCAGCTCAGAAGATATATGAGTGTTAAACCAACTCTGAGAAAATACTTATTAATATTCTAACAGAAACAATGAATTGGACACTGCTAAAAACACTGCAGAAACCAATGGGCAGGGTCACTGGATAAAAAGCCATGAAAAACATTAGGAAAAGAAAAACAACACACCAAGAAATAAAGAAGGCAATGACAGTAAATAATCAACACATCTCAGTAATATCTCTCAATGTTAATTGCTTCAACTCTCCAATGAAAAGACACATACTGGCAGACTGGATCAAAAAACAGAATCCAACAGTCTGTTGCATTTAAGAAACTATTCCAAAAAGATGTTCATAGTCTAATAATTAAAAAAGAGGAAACAGCATTCAATGCACCTGGACACCAAAACAAACAGGGGTGGCAATACTAATATCAGACATGATAAATTTCAAGTTAAAACTAACTAGAAGAGAGAAAGAATGTTACTAAGTACTAAAGAAGCACTCCAACAAGAAGAGAGAACATTAATAAACATATATACACCTATCTTCATAAAACAAAAACGGCTGAAATTGAGATATCAAATAAATATTAACACAGTCCTAGTAGGAGATTTTAACACTCTGCCTTCACAAAGAGATGGATGAACTAAGCAAAAAACAAATAAAGAATGTTTAGAGCTGAGCCATACCCTTGAACATACAGACTTACTGGATATGCACAGAGTATTCCAGCCCTCTATGACAGAGCACACGTTCTTTTCAGCAGCACGTGCTACTTTTTCCAAAATGAATCACATGCTAGTCTACAAAGCCTACACAAGTAAATAGAAAAGAACTCAAATCACTTCATGTATCCTATAAGACCACTGTGCAATGAAAATAAAAATCAGCAACACAAGAAATTACAGAAAAGGCAAAAAAGATCCTAGAAAATTAAGAACATATTCTTAACCAATGTGTCACAGAAGAAATAAAAGAAGAATTTTTAAAAATTTCTTGAAGATAATGATAATGATTGTACAAATGAACTCAACCTCTAGGACACTATGAAAGTAGTCTTAAGAGTAATCGATGTTCACATTAGGAAACCAGAGCAAGCTCAAGTAACCTTAGGAGGAACACACTCGAAAAACGTCAACAAACCAGACCCAGCCTAAAATTAAGGAAGAAAATTATAAAGATGAGAGCAGAAATCAATCAATCAATTTGAGACCAAAATAAACAGTAAAAAAAAAAATCAAGGAGTCAAAAAGCTGGCTCTTTGAAAGAATAAAATAGTCACACAAAAACAAAAACTCACATTATTGCAATTAGAAATGAAAAATGTGAAATCACGACAGACATTGTGGAGATCCAGAAGCCAGTAACTATTCTGAAAAGTTATATTCCAACAAAGTAGCAAAATATGAAGAAATAGACAGATTCCTAGACACCGACAAACTTTCAAAATTAACTCAAGAAGATATTCATATGCTTAACAAATCAATACTAAGCAATGAAATTGACTCACTAATAAAGAACCTACCAACTGAAAAAACCCAGGACCTGATATATTCACCGCTGAATTCTATAAAACCTTTAAGGATATTATATCACTCCTCAAGCTCTTCAAAGAAATTGAAAGGGACAGAGTGCTCTTAAATTCATTTATGGAAGCCAGTATCACCCTGATTCCAAAACCAGATAAAGACACAACTGAAAAAGAGAGTAGGCTGGGTGTGGTGGAGCACACCTGTAATCCTAGCACTCGGGAGGCTGAGGTAGGAGGATTACCATGAGTTCAAGGCCAGCTTGAACTACATAGTGAGATCCTGTCTCCAAAAAAATTAAAAAAAAAAAGAACCATAGGCCAACCTCTTTAATGAACATAGATGCAAAAATTCTCAATAAGATATTAGTAAATAGAATTGCACACATTACCAAAATGATGATACATCATGATCAAGGAGTTTTCATCCCAGAGATACAAGGATGGGTCAATTTATGGAAGTCAGTAAATGTAATACATCACATAAAAAGGATCAAGATAAAAAATCACATGATCATATCTATAGATAAAAAAAGATTTTTGACAAAACCTAATACCCCTTCACGATAAAAACCATAAAACAGGTATAGAAGGACTATATTTGAATATGACAAAGGCTATTTATGACAAACCAATAGCCAGCATCATACTAAATGGAGAAAAACTAAAATCAGGAACAAGACAAGGATGTCCACAGCAGGTAGGAGAGGGAAGAGGAGGGGATTAGAAAAAAAAATAAAAGAAATAAGTTATAATATGTACGTGTAACCACTCCCGAAGATCACTATAAACTGTGTGAATTGAAAACATGTACTAATAAAAAAAATTTAAAAAAGCAAACTCTCCTTCCTTATGAAAACCTGACCAAAATGTTCTGTATGAAAACATAAACAAAAGCTAATTTACAGTTGTGTTGCACTGTAAAATGACAATGAGGTTAGTTTCTCCTAGCAATATATACTTGTAACACCTTTATCACTATTTCAGTATTGCCATCATTTGGTTTTTACCTAAATTCCAAAGACAAAAGTATATGCACCTCGCTTTGTGTGGCATTGAGTCTATGTCAACAGCTGGTTCAGTAGGATAAAATGCAGGAAAGGAAAAGATCCAGATATGTAACCCCAAGGTCACTGATTTTTCCATGAGGTTTTGTTTTCCAGTGTATTTGTTTTCAGTCTCTGGACATCATTTTAGCTTAGATATCTTCTTTATCATTGAAAAAGTCTCTTTACTATCATTCTAAGTCTCTGAATAAATTTTGTGAATTCCAATAATTACTGAGAGTCAATTTTTTTTTTTTTTTTTTTTTTTTTTTTGCGGCACCAGGGATTGAACTCACGACCTTGCACTTGCCGGGCAGGCGCTTATACCGCTGAGCTAGATCCCCAGCCCTCTGAGAGTCAATTATTAATTAATATCAAATAATGGTTCTTCTGCATTCATGGACCTTTTCAACAATAGATTCAAAGGTATTTTAACTCAGATGTTTGAGTTTGATGAGGACAATATCCGTGGATTACAATTTTAAATGTAAAAGAAACAGAAAGAGAGGAAAAAGAATACAAGGTGACTGAGTCATGATAGTAATAAGTGCAAATTTAAACTGTATTTCAGTAGGGTTAGTTGATGACTATATTTGCAATTCACTGAAACTTGATAAAGAAAATTATACGATAAAACCAGGAAGAAATGTTCTCAAACCTTACCAATTAGATGACTAAGGCAATTCATGTACTCAATAGGCTAATTAACTCTTAATTGGAAGTCACTGAAGGGCCATTAGAAATGTCAAGCGTTCTTAACTAGAATCTCAAAAAGAAAAAAAAATTTCAAAAAATACTTCTTAGGGGTTACACTTGATGACTGTCATTAAAACTTACAACTCCCGAAATTTGATGACCAATATTACAAAATTCCTTGGATTAATGAGAACCATTGTTCTTTCGTGGAACCACACATACAAAAATATGAAAATCATAAAGCTTTACTATAGTTTAAAAGCAAAAACATAGAACTGGTTACTCTAAGTTTTAAAAATGTTTACTTTTTTTACTTATTACTGTCAATATAAAAAGTGCTATGTAAAGAATCAAAAGATCAAATATGTACTCCCAAGGGGTATCCCATACAGCAAAGGAAAAAAGGAAAGAGTTTAAAAATTATATTTTCAACAAATATATCATAAATTAGCTGTATAGGAATTAGCATACTTATGGAATACCATAGGCAAGAGGAAGAGAAGAAAAATGACTGACTTCGCAGAGAGATTTAGAAGAGTATAAACACAAATGATAGAAAACCAGGATGTAGCTCTTGTG
Source organism: Cuniculus paca (assembly GCA_004365215.1). Classification (NCBI taxonomy): domain Eukaryota; kingdom Metazoa; phylum Chordata; class Mammalia; order Rodentia; family Cuniculidae; genus Cuniculus; species Cuniculus paca. Next base: position 100,887 of record RJWT010000039.1, read on the forward strand.
TTGAATACTGCAGGTGAGCAGTGAACAAGAAGTGTGGAAGCATAGGCTGTATGCACACCAGAGATGGCCATGAGTGTGGAATAAAAATACACCAAAGGTTTGTAAATGGGTAAGTAATGTGATCTATGCATTGCATAGTATAAGTGAAAGACAAGATCAACGATGTGGTTGTCAAGACACAAGAGCGAAAGCAGTTGCAAATTTGGACAACTGGAGGGGCAGGGCACAGACCCACAAGGCCAGGACATGAGCAGCAACATGGAGAAGTGCAAAAGACATTCTTCCAGAAATTGGAGGGAAGTGGGTTCCAAATGCATACTGTGGGGACAGAAAGACAAGAGGCAGACAAAGAGCCACTTTTTTTACAAACTGTAGCATCAAAAACTTGGAATGATAGTACAGAAAGAAAGTTGGAGGCAGTGGTGAAGGTGAGGGCTATTTTTTTTAACTCATTAACTATTGGTGTCAGCAACCTAAGTACGTGAACAATAAGTCATGAAAAGACAGGTCTGGACTTAGGAAAAGGACATGCCTAGAGAGCACTAGACATCTAAGCACAGATGAGTGCTGAAGCTACAGTGGGAGGTTCTATTAATGCTCAGCAGTACTGTATCTGCTTGGCCTCTCGTGGGGAAATTCTCCCACTGTGATTAGGCTTGGCCACTCAACTTTCCAAGGAAAAGTGAGCAGATTGTAGACATTACTTTCACTACAAATTAGCTTTAAGAGTCCATAGATTTATGATCATCTTTTTCCCTCTGCCATGCCATTGGCTATGTACAGGTAGTAGCTGCTTCCATAGCCTGATCCAGGTGTTAAAGTTATGGAAGTAAGAAATGCAGCTGATATGTAGAGTGAGTGAAGAGTACTTAGTTGTCACAAAGGCAACATGGTATTGGAGACTGTTTAATGCTGGTGTGTAAAATTGCCTATTGTGACAGATGAACATGGGAATGAATGTGATTCCTCAAATATCAAAAGTAAAGAAAAGCCACAGGACAGTGCTATATAAAATTTATTCAGACAATTCTAATTTGTTGTTTCATAAAAGAAAAACAACTTAGTTGTATTTTCTTAGTTTGAGTATAATTTAAATTTTCCATCACTTTTTTCAGCATGAAAGATTTGCATTTAAAGAAAACTTGCTTGATAATTATTCTGGCTACTTTTGGAAATTCTAGATCTATGAAATATTCTCTAATGCATAGTAACCATTTCATATACACTTTATATATTTTTAAATATCATTTATGCCTGTAAAATTTTTTTTATGGTGTAAAATTTTCTTTGTGCAAATTCACCAACCTAACATCTCATTGGATTACAAGAGCTAAAAGTACACTTAAATGTTAGGTATACTTCAATAAATCCCTTGATTAGAAATGGATAAACTAGGATTTTTATAAGCAGTTGGTAGCTGATCAATAAATACTAACTTGTTCTCACCATTTTAGCGCACAGACTGATATAGGAGGTGAAAAAGAAAAATAAGATCATAGGTTAGTGAATAGGAGGTAACCCCATAGGTGATTTAGACATATTTGTTACCCCAAGTAGCAATTAAGTCTTTATTATTTATGTTAATAAATAATACATGATTTAGGAATTTAAGAAAAAAATACCTCTCAAAACCCTTTTTATCAAGTAAATCTGAATTAAAACTTGCTTTTTAAGTATCTCATTTCTTGTATTTCAGAGAAAATTCTCGAATCAATTTTCTTGTTCAAATCCACACCACTTCCTGCTGTTTTCACCACTGCTGTCCCTATACTCTTTGAGGATTCTTCTCTACCAAAGCATTGTATGATTAGCATTTTCAAAGCAATTAGTTTGTCTTTTTTATACATTTTGAATGGTTTTTCCCCATATAATTGGATTACTTTATTGAGATGACTTAGTAAAGTTAGTAATATAATTTAATGTGCATCCTTCATAAATGGATAAGTTCAAAAAACATTCCTGTGCTTTAAGCAGAAGAATTATATTTTATTAAGAACAAATGCACCATCTTTGATTTGAGAGTCTTGTCTCCATCTTTTTCTGCCAAGTGTTTAATTGTTCCGGAAAACTAGAGACTTATTTTGTTGTCAGTATTGTACTTCTGATCAGTATGTGGAAGCAATCGGTAATAAAAAGGGTAAGTTGTTTTAAGAAAATACGTATTTGTGAGCTCAGATGCCTCTCTGTTATATAATATAATGGGAAAGAAGGGATATAGCTTTCTTGGATTCCATAGAGAATTTTGTCAAAATTCAATTTGAAAGATAGAATTTGGCTGGACACATCTGATGAATGTGCTGAAGTCTTCAGTTATTCATACTCTATGACCTTTTTTGGGGTATTGGTTCCCATGAATTAGGAAACACTAATCACTTTCTTCCTTGTGTTAGGATACCTGCAATAACTTTACAGACTTTACTATCCCTTCTACTCATCTGGTTTTTCTTCTAGATTCAGACTGGAAGGTAGTTCAACATCCTTTTCACTGTTAGATAAGTTTTGGCATATTTATTTTATGTAATTCTGTCTCATAGCCCAGTCCAAAATTTGTTCCCATTCATCTCAAAGTATAGAGCCTTGATAACTACTACTTTTCACATTCTAGTCTTTAAATTGAGGGTTGGAGGTTTGTATTCACAACTCATTTCCCTAACAGAGACAACACACATGGGTAATTGCCTGACTCAAGCTTGCAGTTCTACCTACTATGCACATACATACTTTTAGATGATGTGCATCTTTAACACAAGAAGGATTTTTGAACTTAAAGGTGTCAAAATAAGCTAAATAGTTATTAGTGATTTAAAAAAGTCTAGGTGTAGAAATGTAGAAATATTCAGGACAAAAATGATGCTGTCACCCTTTAAATCAAACTCATCTTTTTCTTCTACCTTCCCACTATTTTTTCTTGTCATTAAAAAGCAATTTGCATTTCTTTATGGCAAGAGCGGCTGAGGTGGGAGGTCCTCATCTGTGTTTCAATATCTGGAAGCAGAAACTACTCTCACCTCCTACATTACCACTCATTCTTTACAGCCCTGAAAATAAAGCAGTAAGTCTTCAATTTAGAAAAGACACATTCTTTTCATGTAACCGTTTATATCTAAACAAATAAAATGGCAAAATTCAGCTCTTGTTCTAGATACCAAAGTAGTGAGTAAGAGAAGTATCCCCAGCTTTTGTAATGTAGTGGCACAAACCTGGAAACATCAAAGACACATAGTGTCAAAGAATAGTCAGTCACTCAGCAGACATTTTACTCAGGATCTACAACATCAAACCAGGTGTCAGGGCACGAAGATGACAGATGTATTCAGCTTTAGGTGTACATAGTGTCCTCAGGGAGGGGCTTGATGCATTTATCAGTGACATCGGGGTAAAGAACACACAATGTGCCATGGAGCTGTATCATCCCTTTCAGAGCCACATAGCAATAAGCATCACCTCAGATTCTTGACAGAGTTTGTACTTGCCCAGTGGATGCTATCATGTGTAATAGTCTTTTTAATCTGTTCTACTTGTTCACTGTTCAGTATTCTCAATTTTCGCCAATCATGACTCAAAGATTATCTTCTAGTTAAGACACTGCCATCAGTAGGATGGAATCTTCTCTTTTTCTAACAATTATCATTTGTATAAACTGGAAATCAATCAACCTATACTAGCTCCTTTTTATCTAGAAAATGATTTATTAAAGATATATTCATGAACTGCACAAAACTTCCATTAAAGTAAAATCTGAGGGCCAGTGGTTTTTATATTTTAAAATGCCAACATAGGAAAAACCCCACTGGTTAATAATAAGCTGGTCATTTGCAGAAGCTGTCTCATGAGGCCAACCAGAAGCCCTTATTTCAGTATGAAGACTGTTAAAAAGATTAATTAGTATCAATAACACTTACCTGTACATGCAGAGGGAAGATTACTCAGCCATAATGAACCCAGAATCACACAGCTACTAGGTAAAACAATGCACTGTTTGGAATTTATGAGAATAAAGTCTGTCAGTAATAATGCTCTTACTGGGGTCTTCTTGATTCATTTGGCCTACTGTGCTGTGCACCTACAGTAAAATCAAATCTTCTGTGCAGTTGTAAGCTAAGGTACTGTGCACAAGATGCTAAGGATACACACTGAAAAAGTTCACTTCTCAAAAAGTTATAGGACACATGGCTTCTGAGGCTGTATTACCACTGTGCTCCTCTGAAGAGCCACAGGACACTTTCAAAATGCAAAATTGGGAATATAACTGGGGATTATATTCAAGGTATTGGAAAAATGAGAGGAAACAATTACCATTATACGAAAAGATGATTCAAGCATGAATCAATGTGGCAGACACATAATTAAACAGACATGGGGTTAGACAAGAGAGGGAACCCCCAAACAACAACCATGAGGAAAACAACAACAAAGATCATCGCTTAACCTGTTTTGTCAGAGCTGGTATTGATGGTATTGGTAGTGATGGAGGTGAAGGCAGTCTTTGCGCTGTCCTTGGCAGTTACAGATTTCTGCTTATTTTTCATGGCTTCCAGTGCTTTGAGCTTCTTGGCATGTTTCGTGCCTTTGTAGTGGGCCGCAGCCTGGCTCTACAAAGGAGAACAAAATGAACCATGCAATCAGGCTCATTTCTAAACTGGCATTTTCTGTATTACTGCAAATACAGACTCCCTTTCAATAACAGGTACCATTCAAGCTAATTCTGGCTGTGGCCAAACAGTAAGGTTCTATTTTGAATGATGCTGGAAGGCAATGGGGATCAAGTTCGAAAACATTTGGACAAAAGGGAGAAATATTCTACCCTGTCTCTGAAGGGAAATGTGAAAATACTAACACATCAACATTTATTTTTGGTGGAGTAACAAAAAAACAAAGTTCTAAGAATTTCTACCAGCATTGCCTTTGCTCTGCCACTGAAGATGCTAGGCTCCCAAACATTAACAAGAGCCGCAGAAAAGAGTAGCTCCCATTTTTTGCTTCAGGAAAAGTGTTTCCGCCTTCTACAATGTGCTTTATTAATACAGTCCCCAACAGGTGTCTACAAGAAAAGTTCACATATAACAAGAGAAGTGGACACACTGGGGACCAAGATTGAAGCTTGAGAGCTCAAAAGCAAATGCAATGCCTGAGTCCAAAAGGAGTTACACAGAAGCTAGGCAATGTCTTTCTTTCTTTCTCCTTGCTTTCTACCAAGCATACCCTGAGAAAGTCAAGGTAATAGCATTCCTTCAACACACAGTTCTTCCATGTCACAGTTCACAGTCAGGAGGCTCTGGTATTCTTTAACTACCTAATGGAGTGAATGCAATTCTTTTTCCTGTGTCTTACAAGACTTTTTTAAAACAAATGATACACATTTCAAAAATTTATGTTTCTATAACATTATTCTGAGGGCATGTACTAGAGACATATTAATTGATATATAAAATCATCTTTAAAGATATATGTACTAATCGATATTTATTCAGAAGAAAAAGCTTTTGCAGCATGCGGTGGTATGGTGGGGTGACATAGACAGGGGAATTCTGACATCAGAAGGTTTTTCAGGTCAAAACCTTTTAAAACATCACCTCACAGGAAAGAAATCTCAAAAGAGGACTATTTCTATTAGATTATCCATTACTTTCAATTGCTTATTAAAGTTTTTCATTTTACAAAAAAAGAAAATAATCACATTGTCCTCTTCATTATAGCAACTGCAGTAAGTAGGGTGTTGTAGTATAGTGTCTTTTAATCAATAAATCGCCTACACCCTCATTTGCATCATTCTGACAAGACATCCTCAAAGGACTAGGTACCCTTATTGAAAGAGCACTGGACAAAGAAATTAAATATTAAAAACAGTTTGAACAGAAAGCACACTCATGCATCAGTTACAAGTTTTCGAACAACACATAACACCAAAAGACATAGTATGAGCCATAGTAGGAAATTAAGACATGCTATAGTTAATCGAGAAATCAGTGATTGGATCAGTTCGATTCTATGTAGGAAAGTCACTTTGATGGACAGAGATGTATAAGTTTTTTTTTTCTGCCTCATTTTCCTTTCCAGTAAAGCAAATCATTTGGTCATATTTTTTGAGTTTGTTAAAACGCAAACGTTCAATGACAATTCCAGATTTCCTGATTCAGAAACCATGGGGATGAGACTCAGAAATGAGTGTTTTGTGAGTTCTTCAGGCAATTTTGATACATGTTAAACTTTCAAAACTACTCATTTTCTCCAAAAATGGTCATTTCTAGAATAGATAGCTGTTGGAGCTCAGAAAGCAATACCCCAAAGCATGGTGTATTGAATTGCTGAATACTTTAAATTACAGAAGCAGCATTCGAACCAAAGTCTCTGACCTCCTATATCTTGTCTTTTGTCTTTCTTTCCTTCCCTCTCAAAGCACAAGGTGAGCTTTTTTCCCAATTTCCCTTACATGATTAATGGGAAGTTTCTACAGCATAATGCAATTGTTATAGTTCTCTCCTTGGAGTCCCAACAACCCATGATTAACTCTTCAAAGGAAAGGAGACTAACAGTGATTTCTAGCACTAGAGAGATTCGAAGCTAGATTATCTTCACCTATTCTTCCAAACAGACTGAGACCCAAGAAACCTTGTCAGAATAGTAGGACAGGCTTTGTTTCCCATTTCTTCCTCTTACTCACCCAATAACAATGCCCAGTTCCTTCAAGAAACCCCAGCGCCCTGTTCTTTTCGCTGAGGAAGTTATCTAAACTTCAACTACTTGACACTTTCTACAGTCTCATACTTTGTGTAGCTGTCATGCATATACATATAGCAAATTTGTATGCCTTTTCTCATAGAGTCTGTTCACTGCCAGTTTATTTAACGGACTCAAGTCACTATCAAAATTTAAGAGGCTAGAAATACAAGTCATCTTTCCTACATAACTAAAGTTCAGTTTTTAAAAAATAATACATAGTCATTTAAAAATTAAACATTTACATGTCTAAATGTGTGCCATGCCTATTACTCAAGAAGAATGATCACAAGTGGCTTTCATTAAAGCAAGTCCTAAATATCAAGTCAAAAATGCTCCAGATATATATATAACTGCAAAACTTCTATCCAAGAAAGTTGAATTCAAAACAACAAATAAGCCTTAAAAATCTCCTTACTGTTCTAAAACTACTTATGAGTGATTATGAAGTCCTTCTGATCTTTCTGTTTTTTGTTTTTGTCTGTTCTCTTTATCATAATTACTGTTACAGCATCAATTCTGACTTCATTATTTTCACTTATATGAATGCTTCGCTATGACCCAAGGGCTAGAGAAAGCCTCAGTTCTGTGATGATGATGATGATGATGATGATAATGATAATGGTAATGATAACATTAATAAGCGGAAAATAAGCCCTGTGTCACAACTTTCACAACTTCACTATAACAAACAAGTATCACATCCATGGTTTTATTTACCACAAAATGATTTAATGTTAGTCTGTCTAGCTTCCTTCTTTATGTACTTCCATCTCTTAGGGAGGAAAGCCAATGGAGAGTGGACAAACAAAACTACACCAGTAAGCCAAGAGTGTTTTTTCTGACACTCCATTTTATAGAATACACTAAGAAAAAATTTAAAGATAGAATACTTCATTGTTCTAAATTTTCCTTATCCTATGAATGCAAATTTTTATATAGTAGAGGAAAACATATGATACATATATTTTATTTCTTAATTAAATGACTCATGTAGGATACTTAATAATTTCTTTTATCTTGTGGTTGCCTAGTTAAAATATAAATAACAGACTATGTTAAGAATAAAAATAAAAATTTGCTTGCATTGCATTCCAAAGTAAAAAAAAAAAAGATTCCATTAAGGATACCTTGTTTGCTCATGATTAATGCTTTACTTTAAATGTGTTCCTGTCTTCTGTGTTTTTCAATACAGAAATGAATAGTGAGTAAAGTAATATCAGAAGAGTGATTTTCATATATTACCACTACTCATGGAGAAAAAAAGTTTCTAAAGAAACATAAAGGTAGAGGCACATCACATTCCACATATACATTAGATAACTCTAACTTTTTTTTTATTTTAAAGAAAATAGGACAAAACAAAACAGAATGAAAAAAGCGAAAGAAAACAAAATAGAGTCTAACTTTTATGAACAAAGAAAATACTTTATCATTAAGTACTTATGTAGGTGAGAAAAACAGTCTAGATGGGCCCACTTATTTTCACAAAGATTTTCAACTATATAGTTTGCAAATCATGAATTTAAGCATGTAATGTTTTCAAGTATCCTATGTGCATAATAAAGTAGAAAGTTCTTATTTGAGCGACAAAGTTAGTTTGAGAGCTTTTGCCTTGTTTCTTTTATGAATTAAATCATTTCTTTGGTATATGGCCACCCAAAAGCCCTTCCTTGAACACTAGTGATGGAGCCCTGACTGAGGGACAGGGCACAATCATGAACGCTGCTATCTGCTACATAAGGCCTAGTCCACGAAAAACTTACACTGACTGACTAAATTTGCTCTGTCTTTTTGGACTGTATGCCAGAAACTTCATATGAACCATAACTCTAGCGATATAATTATACTTTTAGGCTTGCATGGAACTGAGAAAAAGGCAGAAAAATCACTTTAACTACTCAACCAGTACACAAAATCCCTTCATAATACTCATAGCTTAGCACTTCACTCAGGGTTCGATTATCACATACCAATTTAAAGTCTAGGGAGGAATTACAAATGCTGGATCTAACTGTCTGAGGGTAAAGTTGTCACTGATGTTGGTATCAGTAGCAGAGAAAAATGTTTATATCTTGGAATGACATGTCTGCTTCCTCTAATTAATCCCTAGCTTTGTCCTCTAGCCAACATGCCCCTCCTCCCCACCAGTCACAAAATCTGTTCTCTAGCAGGAACAATTACCTGCCGTATAGATAAATAAGCAGTAGGCTTCCATTTTATTGTTTTAAGGAAAATGCCACAAAATGAAATTATTGTCAAGCCCTTGTATGACTGGTTCCTTCTGCCTGGAGGACTTTTATCACCTGGTCTTTTCTCTACTCTTGAATGTCTTTGCATTAGAGAATTTAATGTCACTGTTATAAAAGGGTTAAATATCTGTTTCTACTGATAGCAAATCTTACCACAGAGAAAGGAAGACCTGATAACACTCATCATTCTGTCCCTGGGCTCTAATATACATCTCTAAATAGTTACCTATTAAATGCACACTGAATTAATTTCACATTCTGATTTTTAAATGGAAATATGCATATGGTATCTCAATGGATTTTGTGTGTGAACAGGGTTCCACTTAATTCACTGCCATCCTTTGGCATTTCGCCCTATCTGTTGAACACACTTCAGGGGATTTTTATGGCACTTAATGCAGGAAAAGCATCTGGCACAAACACAAACTATTATTTTTTCTCTGGGAGGAAGCTTATCATCAACCACAAATTGTGCTATTTATGGGACCTCTCTTTGCATGGGACGTAGGAAAAGGATAATATGGAGATTGTTTCACTTTTTTTCATTTTTGATGGATAGTAAACAGGCATTTTGAATTCAGGAAATGCAGTGAATAATTCCAATGATGACTTCACATTTTAAGGGTTATTTAAAACATTCAATTCTTTTAAACACGTAGAAATTTTCAGTGCTTCAAAAATGTTACTTTGTTGTAACCATCACTTATAAACTCTCAAAATGAAATATTTTTTGTTTGAAAAATACAGAGAAACAATTATGGTATCACTAACCCATTTGTTTCCTTCAAGTCTGTATAATTGCATATACCCTACATTTATTGAAGAAAAGCTTTTAGAGAGAGGACTAAATTACCTACTTCTCCAGAAATCAAGAAAAGGCTTCCTTGTGACTTTATACAATTCCTAATCTGTAACTAATAAAGTTGAAAATAGTTCAAATTATTTCTTTACTAACCTTGTCCAAAAGATCATCTGAATAATGTTCAGTAATCAGGGACCAGGGATATAGCTCAGTGGCACAGTGCCTTCCTGACAAGCAAGAGGTCCTGAGTTTGATTCCCAGTTTTAAAAAAATATATGCAGCAATAAATAAGAATCAATGAGTCTACAAAACAACAGTTTATATTTAAGCCAGATGCTTTGTCACTGTTAAACTCTCTTAACAATTTCCTGATGCACTTTAGGTACACTGAGAAAAAAATGGAGAACAAAACCATGAATAACCTCAAAAACTTAATTTCTTTTAGATAAGAGTTCACCTATATTCTATTTTTCTAGCTGTTTATTTGTTCACAAAGGATTCACTCAACAGTTACTGTGGGCCAGAGATAATTATAGTGTGTGGTCTGAAGATTATAGATGAAGTCTAGGCTACAGCTAAATTGAGGAATTAATCAGCAACAGATGGTAATGAAGTCACTGAGAAATGTCATTTGTAAGACAAATGAAAGATATTTTTGCTGTTGTTTAAACATTGACACACAATCCTTGGTCAGCTGTAACATCTGAATGAATGAATTAGGAGTCCAATGACAGCATACAGAATAATATATTTACAAATTTTTTACTAAGCTAAATTATACTTCATCACTTAGATTTTTTAAAAAGTCCTAAAGTATGTAAGATCTTCACATTTCAACCGTATAATTAATCCTTTCCATTCTCACACCAGAGTTATCTAGAAAGAAGACATGCCTCTTAGAGCTATACAGAAGATTATAATCATGTGGTCTCTAGAAGTTAAATTAATAATCATAAAAGTTCCATCACTACAGAAGCAGAATGAGGATTGAAAAAGTCCAACTACATACAGAAGGCAACTATGACATGTTCTCAAAGCCTGGCAGTCATGTTGTTCTTTCTGAGTTAAAACTGCTGTGGGTGGAATGGGGGAACCTTATTAAAGGGCAGGTCAAAAGCAGGAAGACAGGATGGGAGTACTAATCAAGGCTGACTCAATGTAGAAGAGAAATATCCTAATGAATATCATTAACATGTCTGAAGTAAGACTGCGCTTGTTGAATAGGTTTCACCCTGGCATCTAGATAAAAGAGATTTAACTGCATGTAAAGTTTGTTTGCTACTAATACACATAGATCAGATGGTGTTATATATATACATATATAACACCATCTGATCTAATTTTTGAATATTCCATCTGTGTCAGATGGCTATGAGCAAAAAGAAAGGTCTGCTCAGTAAGTCATATTTGAATTTTTTAAAAATATAACTTTTAAAAGTCTGGTAGGGGAGGAAAGGTTGGATACCTCACCCATTGTAAGGGTCACAGCTAATATTCTTATACCAAAAGATGTCTTATGGAAGAAAGATATACAAGAGTTATACAAAGACTTTTACAGTATATGAGAGTCTTCAGAATATATGTGGGAAAAGGGTCTATTTTAACGCATATGAAAGGATGAAGAATGGATAGTCATGTAAGCAGCATGACTGACAAAAAGAGTAGACCTAATTATAATAATGTGAAATTCAGAAAAGCCTGGCTGTTCAGATTTTTTTTTCTTGTTTTGGCCTGTCTGTACAGCATTCCTTTGTCCTGTATATAGGGCTCAACCCCTTCACAAATGAGGATCGTATACTACCGGACAAGGTAGATTGGCTCTTACACAGAATGGCAGGGGAATGTGGAGTATTATTTCTAGATTTCATGGCTCCTGTTGGGAGAGAGAGGTTCAAGTTTCTATGACCCATCTTTGATTACCATGACCATTGTTGGAAAAAAAGAACTCAAGTTTCTATGGTTTACCTCGAGGAAAGAGAAGTAGGAGAAAAATGGTGCTGGAATAGGTCAGAAGGATCTTACTTCTAAGCCCCTTTTCTTCAGATGTAAATATTCAGCATGCCACAGCACCATATTTTGAGGCTGCATGTTTGGAATCCAGTCAGTCTCATAATTATAAAATTTAAAGACCCTCAGACTTATTCATTGAGGAAACAAAACAAACCCGTTCTCAACTTTGTGAGAACAGTAAAACTAAGAATTCATTATTCAATATTTTTAAATGTTAATTTTCAAGTTCTAAATTAATTTATTACCAGCGAATTAAATGTTTTAGGACAAGGACATCAAAAAAAGTACTTCATATGATGTATTTGCCTAAGACTATTTGTGATTAGCAATGAAAAATTAAAATTTTCACCAAATAAGAATTATTGAAAATTTTGACTTTGTAAATATTAAGACATTTTAGAACATCTGATTTTTATGATATCTGAACCTCAAAAGTCTTTGAATTTACCATGATCAAAATACATTAATAAAATAAACATCTGTATTTACATGACAAGTTGGGACATTCCAGTCTCCAAACGGGAATTCTCTAAGTGATACTTGTTAATACCACTGCTTTCACTGCTGAAATCAGCAAATGATTTTCCCCCTTGGGCATATACTAACAATTTACTTTTTGCAGACAAGTACATAAATATGATTAGCTTTTGCAAATTGCTCTTTATTCTGTTACTGTTAAGTAATTTTTATATTATTATAGTGTAAACAGATGCTATTTTCCACTACATATTCAGCTGTAATGAACTAATTTAATGTGCTAAAACAACAAAAGAACTTCAAGAATGATTCAGTAATTCAAGTTGCATGAAAGCTAAGAAAAATCAAGCATGAAGTTAGTAAAATTATTCCAAAACTTGGTTTTTACTGACAAGTCATAGAGCTCTTACTCTTTGAAGTTGATTATTTGTGGTTGTGCATTCACCTTTGCAGAAGAGGTCTTAAAAACAAACTTCTAAAAAGGGCTTCACAGTGTCCTCTGCTCTTTGCTGTCCCATTTCTTAGCACCTGAACTAGTAGTGCCATTTCTTTGAGTTGAAAACTATTTGTTTTTATACCTGTTTATTGAAATATTTATATAGTTAACAAACATTTCTGCCCTGGGACATTTCAACATAACACTCAGTTGTTGCAGAAGTAGAATAAGAAAAGGAGATGAAGAAGACGCAGCAATGGAGATAGAATACAAATCTGAAGAATCTTGTATCATGAAAGCCAAGAGTGACAAGAGCTTCTGGAAATCAAACCTTATCAATATTAACTGTTGGTGTTATGTCAGATAAAAGGGGAAAACAGAAGTATTCATTAGACATTATAACCTATATATTGTTGGTAACTGTGAAAAGGACAAGGACAATTTAATGCTAACCCATTAATATGAATGATGAATTTTAGAAAGATTCAGAATAAATGAAGGATCTCGTTTGGCCTCTGCATGGTCATCGAATTACTAACTGAAGAGTCCAACAGGAGCACACTTCATCCACTCTATATTGTCTTCCTGAATTGAGCACTTTTACCTCACTTAGTTCTACTTATATGTACTGCCATACTACAAGCGAAGCAGTGTCTACAAATGTATCTGCATTTGAATCTATCATTTAGAAAGGCTCAAAAATGAGTTTATATTTATAAAAATATTAGTGAATTGTTTGCAATACTTTCAATTCTTTTATAAAATAGATGGTACAGAAAAATACTGCAAGTTCAAAAACTAAAAAAAGTGATCAAAAAATTAATCATAAGAATTAATCATCAAGTATTAATATATTAGTTCTTCTTTCAGAGATTTTTTTCCCTTGAGGAAGCGAATAAAAGGCATTCAATATCTATTTGTTGAATGCTAATTTTATATTATTTTAAAAAATAGATTGCAAAGATTATTGCTTTTACTTATTAATAGAGCTTCAAAACTTCTCCAATTGGCCAAGCTTTTATTTGACTCACACATCATGATCTCATGATGGTTGATCATATATATACATATGGCATACAGCACAAAGCTATGCACATGAAGACACAGGTCCCAATTAGATCCCCAACTCCACTTATGTATCCAATATAAATAATTTCACATAAAATAAAAAGTTCTCAAAGAGTTATTAGGTTTCTGGGTAGAATGATTTATCAATTACTTAAAAAATAGTTAAAGACTAACTAAAAATGTATAAAAATAGCACTAACTTCAGACTTTCCATCGTAGACAAGTATGTTAAAATTGATATCCACTGGTCTTTATTATTCCCAGTGCCTGTAATGGCCATGCCTCACTGAACCATCAAAACTATATGAAGCAGAACTGTCTGACAAGGAGACTGTTTAGTGCACAGTATACAGAGAAAGAGAAGTGCATGAATTTCTAGGTTCTCTAAGCCTCTCCATTGCAATTTGTTACAGCTATGTTAAGTGTTTGCCCCCCCCCCTTTTTGTGGCACTGGGGATTGAACTGACAACCTTGCACTTGCCAGGCAGACGCTTAGGCCACTGAGCTAGATCCCCAGCCCTAACTATGTTAAGTGTTAACAAGACTGATACACATTCTTTCTATAGAGTTTTTAGTTGAAGACTAAAGAACGTAAGAGTGCTTTAAATAGCAATACTACTAGCTTTTAAATATTTGCCAACTAATATATTCTATGAGTTGTTGAAATAACTACAAAAAATTCATAGTTTCCATCAAAAGTAGATTTTATTAGTTTACTAAGATAAAGAAACCGAGGTTCACAATGTTAAAATAACTTGCCTGAGGTTCAAAAAGTATGACACATGCAAAGATATGAAAGCAGGTCTTCCTATCTCCAAATATATGATTTTTTTCCATATATTTCTATCATCAGTACAGATATTTAACAAAATAAAAAGAGATCCAAAAAGAAAGAGAAGATTAAAAAAGAAATGCTTTTGTGACACAGCATATATCCCAGTTTCTTCTTTTATGCCGGAAAATAAACAGATTTTTTTTGTAGCATTCTAATTTCTGGAGCACAATACCATGGGGATACAGAAGAAATTCATTCCCTCTTCTTCCTTGGTAAATAGTTGCCCTACACTTCTCTTACAGTTAAGTGGCTATATGATTGAGTTTCACAAGAAGGAATCTGCAACATGTCCAATACTGATTCACCAGACATTTTCAAGCATAGTTTCCTGGCTTTTTCCCTTCTTGCCTACTTGACGCAGACAAGCATAGAAATCTTGAGTGGCACACATTAAAGATGTTAAAATAACAACATCAGTCTGGCACGGTGTTGTGCTTTTGTCTTGGTACTTGGGAGGCTGACATGACAGTATCATTGTTGCCCAGGAATTGCAGACCAGTTGGGCAAAATCTCTGTATCTGAAAATAAACAAACATAAAAATCTGGATTTTTGAGTTATCACTTAGATAAGATAGGACAATGCATTGAGAATACTATATTTTATATATTACAAGAACAAAATGTAAATATGCAGTGTTATGTCTTGTATCCAATGTCCCTTCAAAGCCTCATGTGGTCATAGGTGGAGACAGTTGGATCTAGAGTGTGTGATGCTAGGATTAAGGATGTGCTGCTGGGATTGATTCATGGTGCAATGCTAGGATTAAGGGTGCCCCACTCTGGGCGAATGCTACCAACCCTAATGGTAGGAAGCCTGGATAGTATATAAGGCACAGAAAAAGGCGTGCTGTTTTTGGTACTGCTTATTTGCTACTT